>AWOL01S0014743.1:42109-75362 GCA_000715115.1 Nicotiana otophora
AAAACTATTGTAGCTGCTGAGTTACTATTTGCCTTTACTGTATTGTGATTTTTGAATTTGGGTTGTGTTTTCGTTCATTCTTCTGTGTCTTATTCTGGTGTTCCGCTGTTACTTCCTGTTTTTCCTTCCTTATTGCAGTTGCTATGTCGTTAGCCATATCGCGGGGTCCTTAGATAGATGTCATGTTCTGTCGTCCCTATACTTATGCTTGTTTAGTTTATTAGACCAGTGGGTGTCTTGACTAGTCCTCGTCACTACTTCATCGAGGTTAATCTTGATACATACTGGGCACCGCTGTGGTGTGCTCATGCTACTCTTCTGCATAATTTTTATTTTTGTGCAGACCCAGGTATTTGTTCAATAGCTAGCTGTGTGGACCGTCGCTGCGGAGACTCAAGGTAAACCTGCCGCTGCGTTCGCAGGTTTCGGAGTAGCCTTCAAGTTTTCGTTTTATACTGTTTATTCTTATTTTTGGACAATTGTATTTAGAAGTTTTCTAGCAAACACTCTGTAGAGCTTATGACTTGTACTAACGGTTTTGGTAATTTTAAGAAATTTTTATTTATTTTGTTAGATGTTAATTAAATAATATTTTTTCAATTAATGTTAGGCTTATCTAGTCCCTAAGACTAGGTGCCATCACGATACCAAACGGAGGGAAAAATTGGATCGTGACAAAACAATATTATTTGGATGAAATACTCTGGATACGAAAACAATACTTATTAGAAATTGTAAAAGCTTCGTAATTATGGATGCATGGAGTTGAAGCCATTACATTCATATACACGTATGGTTTACTAGTGCCTTATTTCATTTTGAATATGACAATGATGCAACGTTTCGGTTTACAATGATTGAGAAATTTGTTCCGCTTACAATATTTGAGAAGGAAAGCCTGAAAGGAACTGTCAAGTTATTTTTGTGTAATCTACAGGTCCGGATTTGAATCGTTGAATCGGCCATTGATACTTGCACCAGGGTAGGCTGCCTATATTATACCCCCTACGTGAACGCGAGTTACTTGTATACTGGGCTGCCTTTTTTATTCAGTTATTTTCTTTTCAAATGTTAGCATCCTAACTACTAAATTATCCTTATTTTTTATTTCATGGAGCCATGGGCTCAGAGACATACCAATGGATCATAACCATGGCTTGTCACGACCCAAAACCCGACATGTCATGATGGCGCCTATCATGGTACTAGGCAAGCCGACATCTCACACATACCATCATTTTTTTAAACCCAAATGTAGGGAAATATGTTCAAATAATTAAGAATTTCGTAAAAACTGAATATAAACATCGTAACTCAGTACAAAATTCTCCCAAAAGATCCGGGTGTCATGGAGTACATAAGCATCTACATACCAACACGATCTAACTAATGGAACACTGTCTAGGAAAGTAGAGCAGTATAAGCAAGACTAAAAGATAAAGGAGGAGAGTCAAGGTCTGCGGACGCCAAGGCAACTACCTCGATGATCTCCGAACTGATGAAATTCTAGGAATCAGCAACTGCCGTGCCCGAAAATACTTGGATCTGCACACGAAGTACAGGGTGTAGCGTGAGTACAACCAACTTAATAAGTAACAAGTCTAACCCGTGGTCTGAAAGCAGTGACGAGCTCAAACAATAAAGTAAAGATAGAGAGTTTAACAATACAAAAAGGTAGGCATGCTTCTAGGTTCAACAATTAATATTAGCACAGATAAAATATGCCAAGTGTGACGGGTAGGAAGAGTATGACGTCTCTATAGCTACATACCATTGTGAATACCGCATGTGATGCAACATAGTGAAATCTCAAGTACTCATACCATCAGAGCACTCAATCTAGCCGTCTCAATTATCGCTCGTCACGCTCAGTCACTCAGCACTGTATGATACTTGTTGTGGCATGCAGCCCGATTTACATATAGCCATAAGGCCTGTTGCGGCGCGCAACCTGATCCACATATATATAGCCATAAGGCTTGTTTGCGGCATGCAACCCGATCCACATATAAATAGTCATAAGGCTTGTTGCGGCGTGCAACCCGATACACATATATAGCCATAAGGCTTGTTGCGGCGTGCAACCCGATCCACATATATATAGCCATAAGGCTTGTTGAGGCATGCAACCTGATCCACATATCTATAGATATCACTCACAACACGGCACTCAGGCCCCAACTCAGTCACCAATCTCTCCAGTCTCTCGGGCGCATAACACTCATGCTAAGGAGCCCTAATCAATGATACAAGATGTGATAATATACGATAACAGAGACTGAGATATGACACGTAACAATGAATCTGACTGAGTACACAACTGTAATAAAACAGATAACTCAACAGTAAGGAATGACCACTATGGGTCCCAATAGTACCAACATATAGCCTAAACATGATTTCTAGCACTAATCATAGCTCAAGTGCTCTAACACATATAGTACAACAAAAATTTTCAAATAAAATAGCTACGTAGTTCCAGGGAATCGACTAAATCACAATTTCTATGGTGCACGCCCACACGCCCATCACCTAGCATGCACGTAACCTCAACATAACTCACATAACACGAAATTTGGGGTTTTATACCCTAAGAACAAAACTTAGAAGTGTTACTTACCTCAAACTGTGAAAAACTCTACTCCAACAAGCCCTTGCCTTGCGAAACGGCCTCTGAATACCTCGAATCTAGCCACAATCAGTTCGAAACAATCAACAAGAGCTAAAGGAATCAATTCCATAAGAAAATACTAAGTTCTTAATCAAAAGTCAAAATGTCAACTCAAAAGTCGGCCCCGGTCTCACGTCTCGGAATCCAATAAAAGTTACAAAATTCAAAAGGCCATTCAACCACGAGTCCAACCACACCAAGTTTACCAAAATCCGACACCAAATCGGCACTCAAATCCCTGAATTAGGCTCTCCAAATCCCTAGCCTCTAACTTATAAAATTACACCTCAAAAGCACACAAACTAGGTGGGAAATTCAACGAGGAAGAATAATTATTGAATAAATTTAACCACAAGTGACTTATCTCAAGCATACCTTCGGAATAACTCTCAAAAATCGCCTAAGCCCAGCTTAAAATGTCCAAAATGATGAAAATCACGGAACCCTCGTATTTTAAACACTGCCCAGCGCTTTCGCACCTACGGGCCAAATATCCGCACCTGCAGAATCGCTTTTGTGATAGGAGTTCCATTTCTTCGGAAGTCACTTAAGTCCACAGGGTCCGCACCTGCGCTCAAAGTTCTACACCCGCGGAAGCGCTTATGCGATCCTCGATCCGCTTCTGCGAAGACAACCTACTCTCCACTTCACCGCATCTGTGGAGTCTTGCTCGTACGTATGGGCTCACAGATACGGAAGACCCCTCGCACTTACGTCACACCCCAGACCAGCCCACCTCTACACCTGCGGCCAATACCCTCGCAGGTGCGATCACATCAGAAGGCTCCCAGCTTTAGCAATGCTCTAAGTTCCATTTTTCATCCGTTAACCACCAGGAATCCACTCGAGGCCCTCAGAACATCAACCAAATATACCAACAATTCCTAAAATACTATACGAAGTTAGTCGAGCCTTCAAATCACATCAAACAATGTTAAACCACGAATCACGCATCGATTCAAGCCTAATAAACTTTTGAACTTCTAACTTCCGCATTCGATGCCGAAACCTATCAACTCACGTCCGATTGACCTCAAATTTTGCATACAAGTCACACATGACACTAAGGACCTACTCCAACTCCCGTAACCCCAATCCGAGCGTAGTAACCATAAAGTCCACTCTCAATCAAACTTCTAAATTTTTAACTTTCGCCATTTCAAGCCTAATCCAACTGCGAACCTCCAAATCACTATCTGGACACGCTCCTAAATCCAAAATCACCCAACGGAGCTAACGGAACCATCGATACTCCAATTCGTATACATTTACAAACAAGTCAACATCCGGTTAACATTTTCAACCTAAGCTTCCAACCTTGAGACTAAGTGTCTTAACTCATTCCAAAACCTCTCCAGACCTGAACCAGCTACCCCGGCAAGTCACATAGCAGCTATTAAGCATAAAACAAGCAGTGAATGGGGAAATGGGGCTAAAACTCTCAAAACGACCGACCGGGTCATTACATCCACCCCCTCATCAACAAACGTTGGTCCTCGAACTGGTCTAGAAATGTACATGGAGTGTGAAATAGGCGTGGATATCTGTTCCGCATCTCCCGCTCGGTATCCCAAGTGGCCTCCTCAACCGGCTTACCTCTCCACTGCACCTTCACTGAAGCTATATCCTTTGACCTCAACTTTCGAACCTTCCGACCCAAAATAGCCAGAGGCTCCACATCATAAGTTAAATCATCATCCAATTGAACCGTGCTGAAATCCAAAACATGAGACAGATCATCGACATTCTTCTAGAGAATAGAAATATGGAACACTGGATGCACACTCGACAGACTAGGTGGCAAGGAAAGCTTGTAAGCCACCTCTCCAATCCTATGAAGCACGTCAAACGACCCAATATACCGAGGGCTTAACTTACCCTTCTTCCCGAACCTCATAACACCCATTATGGGTGAAACCTTGATCATTACCTTCTCCCCAACCATGTAAGAAACATCACGAACCTTCCTATCGGTATAACCCTTCTTCCTAGACTATGCCGTGTGAAGCCGATCTTGAATCAATTTAACCTTGTCTAAAGCATCCTGAACCAAGTCAGTACTCAATAGCCTAGCCTCACCCGACTCAAACCAACCCACCGGAGATCAACACCACCTCCCATACAAAACCACATATGGAGCCATATGAATGCTCGATTGGTAGCTGTTGTTATAGGGAAACTCTGCGAGCGGTAGAAACCGATCCCAAGAACCCTAGAAATCTATGACACAAGTGCATAACATATTCTCCAATATCTGAATAGTGCCCCCAAACTGTCTGTCTGTCTGAAGGAGAAATATTGTACTCAACTCAACCTGGTTTCCCAACTCACGCTGCACTGCTCTCCAAAACCGCGATGTAAACTGCGTGCCCCGATCTGAAATGATGGACACCGACATACCGTGAAGGCGAACAATCTCACAGATGTAAATCTCAGCCAACCGCTCCGAAGAATAGGTAGTTCCAATTGGAATGAAATGCGCGAACTTGGTCAGCCGATCAATAATCACCTAAATAACATCAAACTTCCTCGAAGTTCGTGGGAGCCCAACTACAAAATCCATGATGATACGCTCCCATTTCCACTCCGAAATCTCAAGCCTCTAAAGCAATCCACCCGACCTATGATGCTCATACTTCACCTGCTGACGGTTTAGGCACTGAGCTAAAAACCCCACTATATCCTTCTTCATTCTCCTCCACCAATAATGCTGCATCAAGACCTGGTACATCTTCACGGCACCCGGCTGAATGAAATACCGCGAACTGTGGGCTTCCTCAAGAATCAATACATGTAGCGCATCTACATTAGGCACACAAATCCGACCCTGCATCCTCAACACCCCATCATACCCAATAGTAACATCCTTGGCATCACCGTGCTGAACCGTGTCCTTAAAAACAAGCAAATGGGGATCATCATTATTACATTCTACATTTTCGTACATTAAAGTTTTGTCGTAAGTTAATCGGCGTAAGCTCGGGAATGAGATTATTTTTGAGGTTATAAGTATTTATGTTATTTATAACAGGTGATAAGTAAGTGCCATGAAGGTTAGAGGGTAAACAAATCAAAGAAAATGAGTTTCGTTGAAGTTTGTCAATTTGGGATAAAATATGGTACAAGCTATAATACCCCATATTTATGGACTAGTGCCATACAAGGTAGCACATGACCATGATAGTAAGGTATATGAAGTATATTAGTATTTATGTACATTGAGTGCGAGAATTATTTATGTGAATAATTGATTAATTGTGGAAATAATGTGGGAGAATAAGGAAATAATTATGGTTTTAAATAGGATTAAGTAGATGAGGAACTTTAGTGGGCTGCCACATGGCATTAATTTGGCCAAGGGTGGCACCAAGTGTGCATATATGAGTCATAGCACATAAAGTGCATTGTTTACACGTGTAAATACAAGACATATCCCTTAAGCCTTCATTGTATTCTTCTTTGACACTTTGAGATATAGAAAGGATGTTGCAATCTCTCCTTCTATTTTTTGGGGATTATCTTACTTTAGAAACATAGCAAAACCGTACACACATAATACGCCATATGTTCAGCAACATAAAATATGCCATGATCATAAGGAGTGCTTGGTTCTTGTTCAAAGATTTAGAAGGAGCAAGAATTATTCTTGGCAAGCTCAAGTAAAAGTGTTTGATAAATTCATCAAGTAAGGTATGTTAAGGCTATCCCTTCTTTCATTTTGGCATGATCCATAATTACAAACGAAACGAGAAAACACACAACTTTCATAAATGCCTATATTCATAGAAGCACTAGGGTTGCATATGTTGTTGATTCCCCATGCGTCTTATTATATTCATGGGTGTTATAATATACGTAAGTTGATAAAGATATTTTGTGATATTACCCGAAGGTATATTGATCGTATGATACCCCGAGAGATGTTATTGACTTACTACATTATGTATTGCATTCATTTATACATGTATATTGACCCATGATCAGATGGCGTTATATACGTGTATGTATATGTATATGGGGTATGGAGATAGGTTACAACGTTATATATGCACCACCACCTGATCAGTTGGTATACGTTGATGATTTTGCCCACTAACCGAGATGATATGATGAGATGGCTTTAGAGGCATGATGATGTTATATACGCATATACCTATATATGATATGACATTTGTACGCATGTGCATGACACTATAAATGTTTCACGATTCACACAACTATTCATACTTATAGGTTGAGTCCTTTATTCCGTATTTCTTTTATGTTTTCTATGTACTGATTTTCATGCCTTACATACTCGGTACATTATTCGCACTAAAGCCCCTATTTCCTGTGGCCTGCATTTCATGCTCGCAGGTGCAGGTAGACAGGATGATGGTCCCCTTTCATAGGATCCTTCCTCAGCGAGATTTGGTGTGCCCCATTTATTACAGAGTTGATTTTGTGTTTTGGTACGATATGTTTGTATACATATATGGGTATGACGGGGCCCTGTCCCATCCTTTATACAGTTGTACACTCTATTAGAGATCTGTAGACAGTCATGTATAGTTGGATAGTATGTGGCCTTGTCGGCTCGCCCTACCATATTCCATACATATATATATGTACATATGTCTAATTAGCACATTTTCTCGCGTATGTTATTCACATAATTCAGTAGTTTACTTCCAGCCATTATGTATGTCCTACACTTATTTCATGTTTATCTTAGACGTATGCTTAGGGGTGTTCGACAGGTAGGCCCGGGCACTCGTCATGGCCCACCAGTTTGGGTCGTGACAATCATACTGGTGCTCTCTGATGCAATTAGATAAGGAAGACTGAGAAACCACACAATCTAGAACCCGGCTGGGCTCCGAAACATATAACCTCATGAATTGGTTGGCCAAGGCCTGAATGTCAACTGCAAGTGATCTCTCACCAACAGGAATAAATACAAGGCTACCCATACTCACCGCCTTTCGACTCAGGGCATCGACCACCACGTTGGCCTTCCTGGGATGATACAGAATAGTAATATCATAGTCCTTTAGCAGCTCCAACCATCTTCACTGTCTCAAATTTAGATCCTTCTGTTTGAACAAGTGCTGGAGGCTCTAATGATCTGTAAATATCTCATAAGACACACCATAGATATAGTGCCTCCAAATCTTCAATGCATGCACGATGGCAGCAAATTCCAAATCCTGAATAGGGTAATTTTTCTCATGGGGCTACAACTGACGCGAAGCATAAGAAATTACTCTACCCACATGCATCAAGGCACAACTAATACAATTCCGAGAAGCATCATAATACACTGTATAAGAGCCCGAAGCTGAAGGCAAAACTAGAATTGGAGCTGTGGTCAAGGGAGTATTGAGCTTCTGAAAGCTCTCCTCACACCCATATGACCACCTAAAAGGGACACCCTTGTAGGTCAATTTGGTCAAAGGCGATGCAATAGACGAGCAACCCTCCACGAAGCGACGATAATAACCAGCCAAGCCGAGAGAGCCCCGAATCTCCGTAGCTGAGGACGGCCATGGCCAACTCTGAACCGCCTATATCTTCTTCGGATACACCTTAATCCCCTCACTGGACACCACGTGACCCAAGAATGCAACCGAACTTAACCAAACCTCACACTAGGAGAACTTCACATAAAGCTTCTCCTCCCTCAGCCGCTATAGTACAATCCTCAAATACTGGGTATGCGCCTCCTGTCTACGAGAGTACACCAGCATATCATCAATGAATAATATGATAAATGATTCGAGATAAGACTAAAATACATTGTTCATCAAATGCATGAATGTTGCTGGGGCGTTGGTCAACCCAAAAGACATCACAAGGAACTTATAGTGATCATAACGGGTCCTAAATACTGTCTTTATAATATCTGAGTCCAGAATCTTCAACTGGAGATCTTCAACTGGAGATACCCGGACCTCAAATCAATCTTAGATAACACCCTCGCTCCCTGAAGCTGGCCAGATAGGTCATCAATGCGCGGCAAAGGATACTTGTTCTTGATTGTAACTTTGTACAACTGCCTATTGTCGATGCACATCCGTATCCTTCTTCTTCACAAACAGAATCGGTGCACCCCAAGGAGACACACTATGCCTAATAAATACCATATCAAAAAGTTCCCGAAGCTGCTCTTTCAATTCTTTCAACTCAGCTGGTGCCATATGATACGGAGGAATATATATGGGCCGAGTGATCGACACCAATTCAAAACCAAAGTCAATATCCCAGTCGGGTGGCATGCCCTACAAGTCTACAGGAAACACATCCGAAAAGTCTCGCACCATCGAAGCAGAATCAATAGCAGGAGTATCAGCACCAATATCCCTCAGAAAGGCCAAAAATGATAAGCACCCCTTCCAACCATCTGTTCGGCCTTCAAATATGGAATCACTCTACTGGGAACATAATCTAGAGAACCTCTCCACTCGATCCTTGGCAACCCCGACATCGCCAATGTCATGGTCTTAGCATGACATTAGAGAATAACATGACATGGAGACAACCAATCCATACCCAAGTTCACGTCGAAATCAACCATACTAAGCAATAATATATCAACTCTAGTCTCCAATCCCCCAATAGTCACTACACATGACTGATATACATGTTCCATAATAATAGTATCGCCCACTAGCATAGATATATGAATAGATTAAACTACGGACTTTCGGGGCATATCCAGATAATGAGCATAATACGATGATACATACAAATAAGAGGAACCAGGGTAAAATAATACAGAAGCATCCCAATGGCATATTGAGACAATACATGTGATCACTGTGTCGGAAGCAACGACATCTGGCCTGGCAGGAAGAGCATAGTATCGGGCTTGACCGCCACTTGATTGGCCTCCCTCTCTAGGGCAACCCCTAGCTGACTGAGCCCCAACCCGAGCTAGGTGGGTGGGTGGTGATATAACTATTGCGGAAGTCATAGTTTGGCCCCTTATCTGAACTGGACCTCCCAAGAGGCGGGGACACAGCCTTCTGATATGACCAAGATCCCCACACTCGTAGCAACCTCGATATGATACTGGTGGTGAGGACTGGATCGAGCTCCGAGAACTAGAATACCCGCAAGAAGAACCCGGTGCAAATGAACCTTGAACTGGAGGAGCACGGGACATACTCTGAGCTGGGAGAGCACTGAGAGATGACTGACCTGAACGGGCACTGTACGAACCATGGCTAGATGATGCACCACGATGAACTGGGTGAGTCATCTGAGCGGGCCTATAAGGACGACCCCTGCTGTGGTGGAGCTGCCCCCAGAAGGAACACCACTGAAACCACCCGAGCCATGAGGCCTCTTGGCCTCCGTCTACTCACCCGAGCAATATCAACCACCCCGTCGAACGTAGCACCTGATACACTCCCGAGTTATAAGCAAACATAACTGATAGGTGAGGCTATCAATGAACCTCCTAATACTCTCCCACTCAGTGGAAGCCAACCAAACTGCGTGACGAGCCAACTCTGAAAACCTCATCTCATACTGGGTCACAGACATGCCATCATGACATAGCTGCTCAAACTGTCTGCATAGGTCCTCCCTACGAGTCTTTGGCACTAACATATCCAAGAAGAGAACGGAGAACTCATGCCATGTAAGTGGTGCTGCACTGACTGGCCTGCGCCTCTCATAGGCCTCCCGCCATCTGAAGATAGCCCTAGTAAACTGAAAAGTAGTTAATGAGACCGCACTGGTCTCTAGAATACCCGGCGTGCAATGAATCCGCTGGCACGTATCCAAGAAGTCCTAGGCATCCTCACACTAAGCCCCACTGAATGATGAAAGATGGAGCCTCCCAAATATATCTAGTCTCCTCTGCTCATTATCAGTCATAACGGGACCCACCCGGGATTAAGGAACTGCAAGCGGTTGGGTTGGTAGTACCCCAGTATCTGAAGTCCTTGCATCACCTGCACTGGAGTACGTGTGATAGGAGTCTGAGTACCTCCCCCGGCCTGAGAAGTGGCTACTGCGGCCGAAGCTGAGATTGCCTGAGCAAGGCCAGTGCAAACAATCAATATCTGGGCCAGAGCCGCTTGAAGGCCTGGAATCACAATAGGCACAGCTTGTGCCTGAGCTGGTCCCACCGCCTCAACCACATCTGGAACCTACTCCTGTGCTGGGGCAACTGGTGGATCTACATGTGTTTCTCTAGTTGTTGTACGAGTGGCCCTAGCCGGTGGTACTGGTGACTGTCCGTATTTTTAGGTAGCACGTGTCCTCACCATCTGTGAGAGAATAGAATAGCAGAAGTTTAGTTCTCAAAATTAATAAATACGCACAACAAGAATACAAGAATGTAAAGTTTTCCTAAAGGTTCGAAGCCTTTCGAAGATAAGTACAGATGTCTCTGTACCAATCCACAAGACGCTACTAAACATGCTCATGACTCATGAGACCTATACAACCTAGGCTCTGATACCAACTTGTCACGACCCAAAACCCGACATGTCGTGATGGCTCCTATCAAGGTACTAGGCAAGCCTACGTCTCACACATTCCACTATTCTTTTAAACCCAAATATACAGAAATAGGTCCAAATAAGTAAGTTTTTGTAAAAGCTGAATATAAACATCGTAACTCAGTACAAAATTCTTCCAAAAGATCTGGGTGTCACGGAGTACATGAGCATCTACATAACAACACAATCTAACCAATGGAACACTATCTAGGAAAGTAGAACAGTACAAGAAATACTAAAAGATAAAGGAGGAGAGTCAAGGTCTGCGGATGCCAAGGCAGCTACCTTGATGATCTCTGAACTGATGAAATACCAGGAATCTGCAACCACCGTGGCCGGAAACACCTGGATCTGCACAAGAAGTGCAAGGTGTAGCGTGAGTACAACCAACTCTATAAGTAACAAGTCTAACCTGTGGTCTGAAAGCAGTGACGAGCTCAAACAATACAGTAAAGATACAGAGTTTAACAATACAGAAAGATAGGCATGCTTCTAGGTTCAACAGTTAAGTCTAGCACAGATAAAATATGCCAAGTGTGACTAATAAGAAGAGTATGATGCCTCTATAGCTACATACAAATGTGAATACCGTATGTGATATAACATAGTGAAATCCGAAGTACTCACACCCTCAGAGCACTCAATCTGTCCATCTCAATTCTCGCTCGTCACGCTAAGTCACTCATCACGGTACGATACCTACTACGGCTGTAGCCCGATCCACACATAGCTATAAGGCATGTTGCGGCCTGTAACCCGATCCATATATATATATATATATATATATATATATATAGCTATAAGGCTTGTTGTGATGTGCAACCCGATCCACACATATATAGCCATAAGGCTAGTTACGGTGTGCAACCCTATCCATACATATATAGCCATAACGCTTGTTGTGGCGTGCAACAAGATCCAATATATATATATATATATATATATATATATATATATCACTCATAACACGACACTCAAGCCCCGACTCAGTCACTAATCTTTCCAATCTCTCGGGCTCACAATACTCATGCTAAGCAGCCCTAATCAATGACATATGACGTGACAATATACGATAACAGAGACTGAGTTATGACACGTAATGATGAATCTGACTGAGTACACAACTGCAATTAAACAGATAACTCAACAGCAACAAAGGACCACTATGGTTCCCAATAGTACTAGCATATAACCTAAACATGATTTCTAGCATGAATCACAGCTCAAGTGCTCTAACACACAGAGTACAAAAAAATGTTCAGATTAAAGTAGCTACGCAGTTCCAGGGAATCGACTAAATCATAATTTCTACGGTACACGCCCACACGCACGTCACCTAGCATGCGCGACACCTCAACATCAATCACTAACACGTATTTCAGGGTTTCATGCCCTCAGAACCAAGCTTAGAAATGTTACTTACCTCAAACTATGCAAAAATCTACTCCAACAAGCCCTTGCCTTATGAAACAGCCTCTGAATGCCTTGAATCTAGCCACAATCAGTCAATGTGAGCTAAAGGACTCAATTCCATAAGAAAATACCAAGTTCTTAATCAAAAGTCAAAAAGTCAACTCAAAAGTCGACCCCGGGCCCACATTTTGGAATCCAACAAAAATTACAAAACCTGGAAGCCCATTCAACCACGAGTACAACCATACCAAATTTATCAAAATCCGACACAAAATCAGCACTCAAATCCCCGAATTAGGCTCTACAAATCCCTAGCCTCTAACTTCAAGAATTACACCTCAAAAGCACACAAACTAGTTAGGATATTCAATGAGGAAGCCTAATTATTGAATAAATTTAACCACAAGTGACTTATCTTAAGAATCCCTTTGAAATCCCTCTCAAAAATCGCCTAAGCCCGAGCTTGAAATGTCAAAATTGATGAAAATCACGGAACCCTCATATTTTAAACACTGACCAGTGCTTTCGCACCTGCGGAATCTCTTTTGCGATAGGAGTTCCGCATATGGAGAAGTCACTTAAGTCCATAGGGTCCACACCTGCGCTCCAAGTTTCGCACCTGCGGAAGCGCTTCTGCAACCCTCGATCCGCTTCTACGAAGAGAGCCTACTCTCCATTTCTCCGCATTCGCATTTGATACCGAAACCTATCAAATCACGTCCGATTGACCTCAAATTTTGCACATAAGTCACACATGACACCATGAACCTACTCCAACTCCCGGAACCCCAATCCGAGCCCAATAACCACAAAATCCACTCTCGGTCAAACTTTTAAATTTCCAACTTTTGCCATTTCAAGCCTAATCTAACTATGGACCTCTAAATCACTATCCGGACATGTTCTTAAGTGAAAAATCACCCAACGGAGCTAATGAAACCACTGAAACTCCAATTCGGATCCATTTAAGCACAAGTCAACATCTGGTCAACCTTTTTCACTTAAGCTTCCAACCTTGAGACTAAGTGTCTCAACACATTCCGAAACCTCTCCGGACGAGAACCAGCTATCCTAGCAAGTCACATAAGCATAAAATGAGCAGTAAATAGGAAAACAGGGCTATAAATCTCAACACGACTGGTCGGATCGTTATAGGGCTCATCGACTGACTTGCTTATTTAAGAAAACTTTCATAAATACAAGACTATAAGAGTTAATCATATAAACTACAAATACTTTAGATATTACAAATTGTGCAATTTCAAGTTTTACATGTTATTCTATTTATACTACAATCAAGATTACTGCTATGATGATAGAAACTAAGAGCCCATCAAACTGTATAGAGGTTCTCTATTAGTTTTCACATTAAGAAACAAACTGTAAAACCAAATAGTATAGGGAACCGAGTTTTCTATCTGTTCTCATAGTAAATATGTAGTAAATAAAGAACACACAATATTTATGTGAAAAACTGTTTGCTCAAGGGTTTAAAACCCACGACCTACCCTAGTAGGATTTCAACTCCACTAAACTGAGCAAACTTCAAATTACAATCTATTGTAATCTAGGAATTAAACTCTTAATCCCTCACCCCTTACAATAACTCTATTACAAAGCAAGAAACCTTTACTAACTCTAGTCAAGAAACTAAACCAAACAATGGTTGAAATCTATCCTACAAAGACATTTCTTGAAAGTAGTGTAGGATTAAAAAGGAAGAATAAAATGACAAAGACTCAAGAAACCTAAAGACTTAAGATATCTTCAATATCTGGATCCGGTCCTTGAGGCTGTAGCAGTTTTGTTCTTAAGAGAGTTGGTGGCTAGCACATGAGAGAATATGATTTTTGGATTTGCAAGTGTTAAGTGAAACCTCTTGCATCGTGTTGATAATATATATGTGAGGTCATTAAATATGATGCAAGAGAGTGTCCTTTAGTTTGGCCTTAGCAAGCTATAGTTGTGCTGATGTACTACTGCCAGACGGTATAGTGCAACATCTTGTATAATTGTAGAGTTGATTGCACGACGACTAGTGGAACTGGTCCTTATTTGTTTCATCTGCTGTTCCCTTATCTAATTTCATTGAGAATTGAACTAGACATCTGACTAGTTAGTCTGAAGGGAAGGGAACTAATTGTATCAGATTCCTTATTTGGTTCTCTCATGAAGATTGTCAAATCATCAAAATAAAAGACGCATAACTTATAAATTTCCCCCTTTTTGATGATGACAAACATAGAAATGATATTTCCCCCGAGAACCAGATCTCCACATTGTTCCCCCTACGAATCAGCCATCTGAAAACTTATTTTCTCCCTTTCAAGTTTCAAATAATATATATGCTACCAGTTGGTACAGCGCAATAGTTTTTATAACTGTAGAGTTGACTGTACGACGGTCAAGGGAGATGATTACATCTGGTCCTATCTGGTTCCTCGAGAACGTTTGGCAAATCATCAAAACATGAAATAGCATAACTTATCAATTTCTCCCTTTTTGACGATGACAAACCCAAAATTGATATTCCCCCTGAGAATCAGATTCCTTACATGTACTAATCACATCTGGTCCTTGTCTGGTTCCTCGAGAATGTTTGGCAAATCATCAAAACATGAAATAGCATAACTTAGAGCAATTTTCCCCTTTTTGATAATGACAAACCCAAAATTGATATTCCCCTTGAGAACCAGATTCCTCGCATGTTCCCCTATGGATCATACCTATAATCAATATGTTAATAACAAACTTCCTCATGCGAAGCTGACCTATATTTCATACACAACATAACATATCAATTCAATTTTGTTCCTCCCCCTTTTGACACCTATGTGACTTTCCCCTTTTGGCATCATCAAAAGAATAGTAGAAGAAGCACAACCAAAAAGAAGTTCATCAACATTAACTCATGCCACTTGGGCAACACAATATAAATAATAACAAGAACAACAAGTGAATGCCATTGCCCAAAATAGAGTGAATGCCCATAGTAGAGTAATTATAACAAAAGTACAACAATTTCAATCAATCCAAAATATGACAATTTAAGCAACTAAAGTACCAATGTCATCAAACATAGGGATCAAAAGAAAATAGGAATTCGAGGGAATTGGGAAAGAGTAAAAGACATGGATCACTGGGCATGATGAAAAGTAAGGTGCTAAGGCCTTGATAAGTTTGTCCATTTGTTCATTTCCAGTCTTCTGATCAATGATCATCTGGTCTCTCAGGTCCTCCACACTTTTCCTTAATATCACCCTTTAACTGAGCATTCTATTCTGCCATGGGACCACGAGGGCCTAGTTCTCTACCTCTTTGGGCGAGCTGAACCATCAATCGGAACACCAAGTATCTCCCTAAGCTTCTCCTCATCAAGAACAAATTCAATCCCATTCACATACAATATCAGAGTATCATCGACAGTAACAGACAATTTTGCATAGAAGTTTTTACTTCTTCTTCATAAACTTTGGGACTTGGAGGAACAAATAGGTGATTCTATTTTTGGAACTCGACACTATCAAGAAGTTCCTCCATTTTTCAGTAATATTAGAATCAAACACTGCCCAACAACACATCTTGAGACTTCAGAGTTTCCTTTCTTTCCAACTCCGATAACTCAACATTTTGCTTCTTTAAGGAACCAGGCTCCTTACTCACACTACCATTTGTTTTCCTGAGCGGTCAGGTCTCCCTCTTCTCTTTCTCAATCTGTTTACCCTTATCATTTGTTGCATCTTTCCCAGCTGACTTTCTTTTCTCCATTTTGCTCTTCTTTGAGTTCTTTCTTACAAGAGGAGATTGTTTACTATATTTTCTTCATCCTCCATATACACCACATCAACAAGTGATCCCACTTCATCACCAATCAGTCTACTTTTCACCAATCTTTTTTACTGGATAAACAATTCATTTAAACTTTGAGACAAAAAGAAAAGTCATCATCAAAATTAATATTCTGAGACGGACGACTAGAAGGATCATGTCCCTCATTCAGTTCCTTGTTTTTCAGCACATTCACCAATTTCTCCATCCTTCAAGGCTTCTACAAACCCAATAATAATTTCAGCCTCACTCTTTAGAATATTAGATCTACCCTGTTCACTTTTTGTTTAAGTTCCATCAAAATCTACCAAAGACTTCTTGGGATTTTGATTCAGATGGAGTTAAGATTTTGGAAGATGACAGAATTGGGTTCAATTCATGGTATATTTTGAGAGAAGGATTCTTTTTGAGACAAGGTTGGTTTTGGATTTGAAGAAAAGAATCGGTTTTGGTTAGGTGTAAGAGAAGGAAATGGTTTTTTGGGGCAACAAGTCAGTTCAGAAAATGTTTAACATTTTGGACTTCAAAAATAAGGAGAATGGCAGGAATAATTTAATGACATGACACTTCAGCAAGTTAAAAAAGCATATAAGTATTGAAGAGACTATTAACCTGGGTCACAGAAACTAAGTTCCTTCACGGTTTATTTAAATTTAAGCAAAAACTCCTAGAGGTGCAATGTCACTCATACTTGTTTTCTCCTGAAAGTGCCATGTGTGTATACCTGTAACGGTATATAATTGAGTTAGATGTCGCCATGAAAATACTTTTTAGCATTGTACCTTTCCTTTTTTACTTAGCCAATCATCGAGGGACCAGGTCCTTAGTTGAGCTTGATCAACCCCTACTCAAGACTATTTCTTTCAAAGTATTCTCCACTCACTGCTTTGGTGAAGATATCTGCTACCTGATCCTCTATCTTGCAAACCATCGTACGAATAAGCCCTTTTTTAACATTGTCCCTGAAAAAGTGATGTCGCACATCAATATTCTTTGTGCTCTTTTGTTGTACTGGGATCTTTTCCATGTTTAGAGAACTTGTGTTATCACACTTTAAACGGGATGTGAACTCTTTTGCTTCCAGTTGGGTACTTGAACTTTAGAATTTGAAGGACCAGGTTCCTCCATATTTGAAACATCATTGACATCAACAGAATTATGATTTTCGCTCCTTTGTTCCACATTAGGAATACCTGATGCAACATTAGCAACCCTATGTTCAGCTTCAGTCGAGGTAATAGAGGGACCATGTTCCTCTGTGCTTTCTGGAGATTTTGCTGCATCTCCTTCATCGCTCTACTTAACTTGACTCATCAAATCAGTCTTTCCATTTGCAATATCATTAGCTTCACTAGAATATTTGTAGATTCTCCATCTTAATCTTCTTTGTTATGTGACCCCTTGCCACCGTTGTCGAGAACAAAATATTTGTATTTAAAGGCTCTCAGGTAAGTCAACTTGGGTTTTCTCCCATTGAGCAATTCATAAAGAGACTTCTCGAGAAGGGATTTGATCATGCACTTGTTAATCAAATAGCAGGCAATGTTGACTACTTTAACTCATGAACCAGGTCTTCCATAACCAACTTGTTCAGCAAATAAAAACTCGCATACCCCAGTTGTAAGTGCCATAACTCAGCATTATCATCAATGACACTTAAGCATGTTAGATCACTAATATTCAGTGAATCAAGGTCTACAAAATAGATGTTCTTGAACCTCTTGGATATCAACACTTCACCAATTTTGAGATTGGTGATAGTACAAGATTTGGACAAGAACTTCACTTCATTTTCTCTTATCACAGATTTGAGACACACTCAACAAGCTATATTTCAAACCATTCACATAGTACATATTTTCAATTGCATGGGAGAGTATTTTGCCAATTTTGCAAACACCAAGAATATAGCCCTTCTTGCCATTTCTAAAGGACACACTCCCACCTTGGAAGGACTAGAGTGAGAGGAAACGATCCATTCTTCCATTCATATGCTTAGATCAGCCAATATCCATGTACCATTTTTTGACTGCTACCTATCACTCCAGCCTGCACACGAAATCACTGATTAGACTTAGGAACCCAAGCCAGATTGGGTCCCTTATGATGATAGAACGGGCGAATCAAACTTCTTTTTGCCCATGCAGATAACACATATTTTCCTCTTAGAGGACCAGCTAGTTCCTCAACAATATGCTTCTTTTCAACAAAAAACTTTGTTTTTCTGTAAAGACTGAATTTTAGCTTTACAAGAGTCTTTCTAATGACCAGTTTGATCACAATGAGTACACAATCGATTATCAACCACAGTTACATACTTGCTATAGGGATTATACGAGGTTTTAGCCATTTGGAACCCGATTCCTTATCTGTTTTCACCATTACTCTTGTATATAGACGTTATTACATCAAAGGATCGGGTCCATTTAAGTGACTTATCAAGATCATTTTTAACCCTTTTTCAGATCCTCCAGAAATTGTCTATTCTTTTCAAGCTCAACAACAAGACTTGTTTTAACTTTCTTAAGCTCACTCTCAAACTCAAAGTGGGCCGCACTAGCCACTTCTTTTCCTTTAGGGATGTTCATCCATTTTTTCATTTGGTTTTTCAATAAGGTATTTTCTCTAGTTACTTCTTCCACTTGTTCCTTCAAGTCTACAAAGAAAATATCATATTATCCCTCTCTTGTTCTATGTCACCAATTTCTTCAATTAAAGCATTTTTCTCAGTAATGAGGTTATGATAGGCATTACTGAACACATTTGCTAAGGACCTCAATATTTTCTTAGAGTAAGTTTTCAAATTTCTTTGAACATCAAGAACACTTACCTCATCTTCCTCCTTGTCCTCATCATTATCAGATTTGGCCATGAGTGCAAAGATTGACTCATATTCTGAAGATCCATTGTCAACAACTGTTGACGGCCAATTTTGACCCTCCCTTTTTAAATTAATTTATTTATACTTAATAGTTTACAATAAATATTTTAAATGTATTTTCCAGTAATGAATATTTATTTTTTTAAATTAACCAAGCAATAGTTTTAAAATTAATCACATAGCATTGACATTCCGTAATTACAAAATTAGTGTTACAATTTAGAAAAAACAAAGTATTTTTACAAATAATTAATTGAAATAATTAGTAGTATTTAATAATTATAATTGTACTATATTTTATTAAAAATAATTAAGTTTAATTAAATTAATTATAAAAGGGTTAAAAACCAAAATGGCTACAATTGCAATTCCTTAGTTAAATACAAAGTGGGCATTCATTAAATTAATTTTGCCCCTATACCAGGCCCAACCCCTCATCTGACCCAGTCCAAACGGCCTCTCCATTATAGGTTGGCAATCTGCCTCAAACCATTTGAACCAATCAAAGAACGACACGTCACCCGTCCTTATCACTCACAAAACAAACACAAATCATCTGGGCTGTCCATTTCTATGATCACAACCCACGATTTTTACTCCATTTCTCTTTAATTTCTAAACATCCAGAATATTTAATCCTAGCCGTTGGATCACAGGGATCCAATGGACACCAAAATATGCCATAAAAATTGTTAAATCCCTAAATATCAGGACCGTTGATCTTTTAGATCAACGGCCCAGATCCTATTCCCCTATCTTAAACCCAGAGACCATTCTAACCTACCCAAAACCCTAATCATTCTTCACCTCACTCGCCCGCCTCTTACCCTTTCCCCTATCTTTTCTCTCAACCTTACAAACCAATCAGTCACCAAACCTTGCACAAATTATTGCAAAGTCACAAATCAATTAGAGATTTCATCTCCTTTGCCTTCTATATCCAAGAATCCCGCTATTATTTCATCTTTTGCTCACTTAATCTGAGAAATCAGAGATTAACCTCTCAAGCTTGAAACACCATTCCGTCTTTGCTTTCAAATCAAACTCGGAGTCAAATTTCTTCGTCCCTAGTCTATTAAATTTGAGACCAGATTTCCATTCTCATCGATAGATATTCAAAACCCCAAATCCGAAAACCCTAGACCAAATCATGTAAGGGTCAAATCTCTAAGACCCTCATCCATTTTGTTAAATCTATGGCATGTATGAGCATATCTCAGAATCTAATCATGGTTATTCGAGGTCCAAAGGTCAAACGCAGTGACCTATGGACATTGAAGCTTTATCCGAAGGTCCTGGCCTTCAACGGTCAACTTCTATCCTCTTAGGTAAAAACCCTTACTGATTTTCACTTCCGTCACTTAGATTTCCACTCGATTTTGCTTACATCATCTGGTAATCTTCATCATCCGCTATCCGATTTGAATCCTCTGAAACCCTAAATCCTTCAATAGACACTATAAATAGGAGCCTTCAATTCTCTCACCTTAAAGGACAAACCACCTAACACCGAAGAGAAACACACACACAAACAGTATCAATCATCTAAGAAATTTAGGATTCAAAGCCTAGGTTTTCTTACTGTTCTTTTCTTTTCATTTGCTGAGTACTGTAGCTGGTTCAAACTTGAGGTTTTTGGGGTCTTAAGCAGCAGAGAAAGAACTTCGTTTGGTTTGCTGCTCTCAAAAAGGTCAGAGCGTCTCTCATTCTTCTCTTTTGTTCATCTCCATTGAATGCTACAAATATGCTAGTCATATTCTCAGCATTATAATTGTTTTATGGTGTTCAGTATGTTAACATTTATGTTCTGTTAGTTTAATGGCTACTTGTGATTACTTGTCCTGCTTTGAGTCTTTAATCGATGATTAATTAAACTATTAATTGATTCTTTCTGATCTTTGTTCCTGAGTTTCCAACAGTCTACATGTTTAAGTTATTCTGTGTTCATGTTCACATGAACTTCATAGCTTTTCATTGATTTGCAGTAACCTTTATCCTTGTATGTTACACCTCTGTAGTTTGTGAGTCTTAAAGTTGAGCTTATTACTTGATAATTATGATTAAGATGAATATGAAGGTGTTTAAGGTTATATTGTCCGTCTCTTAACCTTAAGCATAAACTCTAGGTGTTTATATGTTTTTTTCTATACTTGTATTTGTTAGACTATTTCTAAGTTGCCACTATGGTCTTTTATTTTGTCTAGTTGTTGTTGCTTCTGTTGACCTACTCTTGTTTGACTTTAACTTTCTTCTCTTCTCCTAGTAGTGCTATTGCACGCATATAACAAGACTAAGTTATCTTTCCTCATAATACAACCATGATTCTGTTTCCCTTTCTTTGTTATAAGGATTGATAACTTATTAGACTAAACTGGATTGTTTTCTTGATTAGCTAACACTTTCAGCTGCATGCTCAATCTAAATCTTACTTGGTATCATACCTCATGTCTCTAATCCTTTAGGGTTATCATTGACCTTTGAAACTTACCATGCAGTTTATTTTCTAAGATTTTCTTCCCTTAAAAGGATCTAGTTACTCTGCTATAACCAAGTGATAACTTGTAAAAATAGAAGCATGATCATTCTCATATTCATGTACTAACTTAGACTTAGGTTTGAGTTAAACCTACTCTAATGCAATATCTTTCCTTTATCTATAACTCTTTCTCCTCATGACATGCTTAATCAAATTCTATAAATGTGTAAAGTTTTCCATGTCTACATAAGATCATCACTGCATTTGAAGTGTTCAAGCAGCTAACTGAATACTGCATATTCTTGTTTAATTCCTGATTTCATCCCTTGTCTAGAACCATTCCATTCCTTTCCTTGTTATTAATTTTTTAACCAAACCTGACCCCTTAAAGCCCTATAAGGACTTTTACTGATGTTATCTGAACATGATGACTTGCTTAAAGCTAATACTATTAGGAGTATAAGGTAATCCATGTTTTAGTCTATAAATTTGCAAACTTGTTGAGAAATTCGATCATGTCCTAGATATCTTTGATAACCTCTGTATCTGTTGAGTTGTTGTTGTATAGTTTTGCCTTTCCTGGGAATACTGTTCTGCTCTAAAACTCAGAACTTTGTAGTATGCTTATGGTGCTTCTCTTCCTCACCTATATGCATTTAAAGTCAGATCTTTATATTCATTTGATATATGTTTGTTTGGTACCCAATGTAGACTATATATTCTTATGTTTGGAGGAAAAGTATATTTTTGTGGTATGTAATGCTATATCATTTAGTTTAGATTGAGAGGGCCTCATTGGCATTTAAACCGATAAGGAAAATATGTTGTTAGTGTTTAAAGGTTTTCGGGGGTGGAGTTCGACTCTAGGTTGGGCTGCCCTCCCCGGCACAAGAATTGCCCAGGGCTTTGAGTACCTTGGGAACTTTGATGTGTTGGAGGATTCAAAGGGAGCATCGACCTTGAGTAGAACTTCCTTCTTATCCCATAATGCATTGAAATATTTAGTTTTTTGGGGGTTTAATGTTTAATGACAACGAAAGATTTTCAATGTGAATTATTTGCTAAGTAGAACCACCACATTAATATAATTTCCCGCAGTAGTGATTATTCTCTTGTTTCAATTATATATCTATACATGTCATGTATATTTGAATATGTTGAAAATGTGGTAATACTTCTAATGACCTTTTTTATTCTTTTTGGGCATGTATACATTTGGGTATGCTGAGTTCCTAAGGAACTCGGGGCCAAACCAACCTTGCTGCATTTCCTGAAGAGTCCAGTCAGCTATAGTCGCGCTTCTCAATTGCTGAGCATATCTTATTGAGGCCTAACAATTAGAGTCCAGTCCTCTCTCCCTTACTTCTTTCGTTACTGCTCATTATTTCCATAGCCTAGTTTACTGTCTCATTGTTTTTTGCTTACTACCTTTGTTGTTTCATCGAATTTTTTTATCATGTATTCAACACTTATATATTAGATTATGTGCTTTATCTTCATGCTTTATACCACACGAAACATAGGCAAACTTTAACTAATATAGGACTTAAAAAGAATTAGCTGGTAATTAATCTTCGTCCCCGCTAATTATAACTTGTTCATCTTGTACACTCACCTTTTTAGAAATTTTTGAAGCTCAAGTCCCTAATCAAAATAGCAGCCCGTTTTCAAAAGAAAATCAGAAAAGAATAACTGGTCTTTGTTAACAAGGAATGAAACCAGATTTTCATAAAAAAACAGTAACGAATGATCTCCCAAATGAATTTTCAAAGATTCTCCTTCTTTAGAATATTTAAAACCAAGGTACATGTAGAATCACTTTCTTACATACGTCTTTTGAAAATTATTCAAGCATCTATTCTTCAAAGTAATTACTTTCATAACTTGATAATTACAAGCCTTAAAATATAGACTACTTTCAAAACTCTATTAACGTTCAATAACTCTTTTATAATCCCACATCCTTCCTAAGTCTTACATATATACTTACTTTAATATATAGTAAGACATGCCTTAGTAGTAATTAAGCATGGTATAAGTAACTGATTCTTTAAAATTAGTCTAAGTCCTATGGAGCTACCTCAGGTAGATTTTAAGGGGTACCTAACACCTTCCCCTTCGAAGAACAAAAACCCTCACCCATAATATCACCAGTTTGCAGACCTATAATGATCATAACTAAGTAAGTAAATAGGTACCCTATTATACCTTTAAATATTAGATGGAGACTCTCTTTCATCAACAACAGAGAAACCATAAGTTGAATCCTGTCTTGACTAGTGCAAAATAGGGTGCAACAAAATGGCGACTCTGTGGGGATATCACACCTAGGGTTTGACCTTAGCAGACTTAGATTAATTTGTCCTCTAGATTTATTTATACCTTGCTTAGATTATAGCTGAAATTGAAATTACCTGCTTACCTGGTTTGTTTTCTCTTTATAATTATTTGCTCTTTATGGTTATCATGCTTATTGCTGCTACACCTTTGCTTGTTACTGATTTATACACACTGTCATCACATTTCTTCCAATTGAATCTTGGTCGTACACTATCACACACAATGGCACGCGAGGGTTGTCTTTTACACCCCTCCAAACCTTCTTTTCAAAACTCTCTAGTTTCAGATAATGGTTTTGTCAGGTCAACTGACATAACTTCTAGCAGCTTTCAATCCAATTAAAAAGTAGGAAACACTCTAGTCTAGTAAAATAGGTCATACTGCATAAAACTTAGATGAGTCTGTCCTTGGTACTGACACACAATTAGGAAAGCCACCCTGATGTCAACGGGTCATGCACCCAATCACATAAGTTCCGTGGAAAGATAAACAAACACGAGAACACACTTAAGGATCCGAAGCAAACACTTACCCAAATATCTTTCTTTTACCTGCCTCAAAAATGAAAATTAACCAAAACATCCCTGAAATCAGCATGGTGATGGGAGCACCACATAAGTTGAAACAGTGGTGGATGAATAATCATTGGGAACATAGAGATGAGGTTCAGACGCACCTGGGGGCATTAACTAGTTTGTTGAACATCCGAGCAGACAGGGTGCTCACTCGCCCGTTGATAGAATTTTGGGATCCGGCTAAAGTGGTATTCAAATTCGCCGACTGTGAGTTAGTGCCAACATTGGAAGAAATCACAAGTTTCACTGAGCTGTCGTTCAACGGAAGAAAGCATGTATTGCTAGTTACTATGCCCGGTTACTGGTTCTTGTATGCCTTAGGCCTTGACAACAGCAGAAGTCTTAGAAGTATCAATGACGAATAGGTGAGCCTCGACAGATCCACAAAATATATTTTGTTCACTCTTTTTCCCTGCAAAACTATCTTGTCAGTGGTAAGATTAATCACAAAGTATTTTGTAGAGGTGAATGCTACCATGTTACCTCTATTACACAATTGTGATACACTTATTAGACTGTACTTTAGTCCATCTATCAAGTAGACATTCTCAATAGAGTGAGAATCAGTCTTACCTACCTTTCCAACCCCAATGATCTCACCTTTCTTCCCATTTCCAAAGGATACATTACCTCCTTTAAGGTGCTCAAGTGAAAGGAATTGTTCTTGCTTCCTGTTATGTGCTTTGAGAAGCCACTATCCATGTACCATATTTGGCTACTCCCTTTCACTTGGACCTCAGTTTCTTTATCAGATTGTCTAGTGGCCATAAGCGCTTGTTCATCATCATCATTTGAGCTTTCATCTGAGCTTTCTCCTGAAGCAGCGACCATAGCCTTGGTTGAACCTTTATTGTTGCTTTTCTTGGGTTGAGCCTGTTCCTTCTTCCTGTTCCTTCTTCCTTTTCCTCCGTTCAGTTCTTTCCTTCTTCCATTCAATTTTCCACAAAGGACGGTTCTTTATGTGGTGATCAGTCTTTCCACACTTGTAGAAGCCATCATTTGATTGCTTCTCAGGAGCTTTTGACTTTCTATAGCTTACACTTCTTGAAGAACCCTTTCCTCTCCTCAGGTACTTCTAAGTCCTTGGTGATCATAGCCATTTCATCATCTTCCAGATCAGAACCTTCAGTGATTCTGAGTGACAAGATCCTTTTCTTCTTAGGCACATCAATCTTCATGGTTTATCTCCTATGTTCATAAGCAGTGAGATTTCCAATTAGTTCATCTAGTGGGAGAGTGGCAATATTCTTTGATTCCTGGATGGCAGTGATTTTGCTCACCCTAGTCAGTATCTTCTCGACTCTATCTTCTTCAGGCATAATCCTTCCAAGAGATTTTACCTCATTTGTCAGTGTAGTGAACCTTGTGTACATTTTTTGAATGGTTTCTCCTTCCTTCATAGAAAAGTTCTCATACTAAGAGTACAATAGAGTTCCTTAGGATCTCTTCACCTGAGGTGTTCCTTTGTGAGTCACTTGCACCGTGTCCCAAATTTGCTTAGCAGCGGTACAACTTAGGATTCTTCTGTATTCATCTTGACCAAGTCAACAAACAAGCCATTTATTGGATTTAACATTCTTCTCCCATTTCTTCAAGTCCTCAGCAGTGCAGCCCGCTCTTGTCTTTGGCACATCTACTCCTTCAGCATTTTTGTTCAAGGTAGCCAGTGGACCATCAGTGACAATATCCCATAGCTCATAGTCCTCTCCTATAATTAGATCTCTCATCCTGTATTTCCACCAAGAGTAGTACTGGCCATTAAAGAGTGGTGGCCTAGCAGTGGATTGCCCTTACCAGTTTCCAGGTGGTGTACTCATCTTGATCTTCTCCTAAGGTATTAGCCTCTTCAAGGATAACCTGCTCTGATACCAATTGATGTTTTATACTTCAATACCACACAAGAGGGGGGAGGTGATTTGTGTGGTGTCCAATTTTTCGCGTCCACAGAGTATAGAAGGACCTGGTTCTTCTATGTGTTCCTTATACTACAGTTATGAAAATAGTAAATGCGGAAAGTAAATAACACAAGTATTTCTACGTAAAAAATACCCGGTTCAAAAGGTGAAAAAACCACGACCTACGACTCAGTAGGATTTTCCCAAACACTTCACTAAATCACTCAGCTAAAATAGCATTTACAAAACTCTTTGTAAACCTAAGGATTACCTCTAATCTTATTATGGCAACCAACCTCTAACTGTTGCGACAACTTCAAGTTAACTCTAACTTGAATACAATACTCAGAGTACCTCATACAATGGCTTTTAGATAAAGCTGAAAGGTACAACTTGAAACACCTGCTACAATGAAACTAGAATAAAAGATATACACCAGGAACTGGTTCTTCTATGTTGTTCATGTATCTGTAGGTTCTCACACTTGAATCACACAAGAATTGCTTGCAAAATGCCTTGCTATTTTTCTCTCAACTCACGTTTAACTTCAGCGTTTGTGCGTGCCTATAAAATGAGAACATCCTGCAATTTATAGAGTTAGTGGAATTGGAAATAACTAGAGTTCCAATGCTATACTCTTCACGAGTGGAAGATTTGTAGTTATCTTCAACTTCTAACTCCTGCCTTATCTAGGATAGAGTTCTCTTGAGTAAGGAGTCCTTCTCTTTATCACTTATGCAGCCTTTTCATTCAGGAAATATTAGATATATCCACTTAAGCTTATCTCCTTCATGTGCCTACTTTGTGCTCGAATTCTGCTCGTGTCTGTGTTCACTTTGTATGGATCTGGTCCATGCTTGAGTTCCTTTGTCAATCATCAAAATAAACTTCACTTGGGCCAATATGAACCCATTACATTTAGCTTATTTGGTGGAACCTAGATGAAACCTTCGTGAATCTGGCACTGGTGACACTTCTGCACGTAGTGGATACTGTTGCTTTCCATAGTCATCCAAAAATATCCAACTCTCAAAATCCTTTTGGCTAATGTGAACCCGTTCATGTGGGATCTGCACATCCCTGCATGTATTTCTTCCAACAGTCTTGTTGCTTCAGCAGTGTCTACACATCTCAAAAAAACTAAGTCTGGTGTCCTCCTGTACAGGACTTCCCTGTTGAGGAAAACATGGTTTGCCATCCTCCTGAGTGCTCGTTTTTGACCATTAGTAGCATTTTGTAGGTACTCCGGGGTCACAAGAAATTTCTTGATGTCGTGATACCATGGTTTACCATCAGTTTCTTCTTCTACATGGAAGTAATAGGTATGTTGATCACTGATCTTGACCTCGATAGGGTCGATATAGTTCTTGTTTGGATGCAGAATCATATATGATAGGGTAGCAAGAATCGATCTCTACCTCGATAGGGTCGATGTAGTTCTTCATCGGGGAAATACGTGTTAAGAGGTTCGTAATCTCCATCCATTAGATTCTCGGCGAGGTGGTTGGCTAAATCTTGTCCTTTGATAGCCTTCTGAGTTATGTACACAATGTCAATTTCACTGAGGAGAATATGCCATTTAGCTAGCTTTTCGGTAGGCATTGGCTTCTAAAAAATGTACACTGACATTTAATGCCTTACCTTCTTAGCAATCCAAGTCAGAGCACAACAAGTGCATTATATCAGGGTATACTTGGCCTCGCATGGCGTGAACTTCTTGCTTAAGTAGTAGATGGCATGCTCCTTTCTCCCAGGTTCGTCATGCTGCCATAACACATAGCCAAAGGCATTGTCCAAGACTGACAAATATAGTAACAATGGTTTCCCTCGTTCGGGGGGAACTAGAACTGGCGGGTTTGAAAGATACTATTTGATTCTGTCAAAGGCTTTCTGGCACTTTTTAGTCCATTTTGTGGCAGCATCCTTCTTTGGCAGCTTAAAAATGGGTTCGCAGATTACCATGGACTGGGCTATGAAATGACTGATGTAATTTAATCTGCCCAGGAAACTCATCACATCTTTCTTGCTCTTTGGTGGCGGTAATTCCTGGATGGCCTTGATTTTTGATGAATCAAGTTCTACCCCTTTCCTTCTTACAATGAAACCCAATAGTTTCCAGCGGGGACTCCGAACGTACACTTTGCTAGATTCAACTTCAAAGTGTACCTTCGCAGGCATTCGAAAAACTTCCTCAAGTCGTCCAAGTGCTCTGAGCTCTTTCGAGACTTTATGATGACGTCATCCATATACACTTCAATCTCCTTATGAATCATGTTGTGAAAAAGGGTCGTCATGGCCGTCACTTCAATCTTCTTAAGACGGAACGACGTAACTCTATAACAGTAAACTCCCCAAGGCGTGGTGAAAGATGTCTTCTCTGCGTTTTCCTCATGCATTAATATTTGATGGTATCCAACAAAACAATTGACAAATGACTGCAGTTCATGCTTCGCATAGTTGTTGATGAGGATGTGGATATTTGGTAGGGGAAACCATCCTTTGGACTGGCTTTGTTGAGATCCCGGTAGTCCACACATATTATGATCTTTACGTGCTTCTTGGGCACTGGTACGATGTTTTCCAACCATCTAGGATAGTTGGTGACCCTTACTACATTTGCTTCTATCTGTTTGGTCACTTCTTCCTTTATCCTTAGACTTAAATCAGGTTTGAACTTCCTGGGCTTCTGCTTGACCGACAATCTAGTAGGGTCGTTGGGCAGTCGATGCGAGACAATATCGGTGCTTAATCTTGGTATGTCATCATAGGACCATCAAAACACGTCGGCGTACTGTCAGAAGAGATCAATCATTTTTTCCTTCTGCTCGGCTTTTAGGTGAATGCTGATTCTAGTTTTGTTTACATCTTCTTTACCTCCAAGATTGACCACTTCAGTTTCTTCTAGATTGTGCTTTTTCTGATTTTCCAGTTGCTCGATTTCTTGCGAGAGATTGTCGGGCATCATGCTCTCATCATACTCCTCGTAATCCGAGTCATTGCGCTCAACAATTTCGTTACATGTCATAAGCGTGGAACAAGGTTTTTTATCGGTTTGATTACTAAAAAGAAAATCTAAGTATAAATAAAGAGAAAAAATAAAGTTGCAATATTTAGGAAAATGATTCTTTTTATTTCATCAAAAGGGTAACGTCTTAAGCGTTCATAGAAGGCAAATGACAAAAAGGTACAGATACGGTAAATGCCTCAATTGAACGTGCTCTTTTCAAAAGAAACTTTTACAGTTCCATACTACCAGGACTCCCGGCAAATCAAAGATAGACCGGCAGTGCAATTCTATAGCTCTTCCCCTAGTTCGGCATCCCTGATAGTCAGTGTCTTGATGTTAGTTCCTTCACAGCAATCTTCAATCATATTCACGAATAACTTTCCCATCTCGTCGATGATATCATCTTCGGGTATTGAACTCTGTCCTTGACTTGCAACATGCTCTGACAAAAAAACATCCCGGAGCTAACAATGCAAGCTTTCCCTTTCGGAGGCTAATATCCTATGATAGCCCTTCCTTTTTGCCCATTATGTTCAATTGGCTCTGTGATTCCATCTGGCTTGGATCCCAACCCTGTTACTAGCCTATATCCGTATTTAATCACATCCCTCATAGCCATCTTGTATCTGTACGGCGACTGTATTCCCAAAGTTTGTTCAGCCTTCTCTATCTCAGTAGTCTACATGATTTCCATAGCATGGAAGGCAACTCTGCCTAGCCCTTCAATGAAGGGAACAACATACTCCAAATAGGCAGAGTTACCCCACTCTCTAAGAACCACATTCTCCTCGCATCCCCACTCAAATTTTATGCATTAATGCAAAGTAGATGGTATAACCCCCGCCATATGTATCCAGGGTCTGCCCAACAGCAAGTTGTAGGAAGAGGAGATGTCCATCACTTGGAATAGCACCAATAAATCAATCGGCCCGATTTGCAAAGCTAGATAAAGTTCTTCAATAACATCCTTTTGTGAACCATCAAAGGCTCTCACCCTTACGTGGCTTTCTTTGACTTCCCTCAAATGAATTCCTAACTACCACAGGGTCGAGAGCAGATAGATGTTAACTCTTTATCTGCCATCGACCAACACTCGGGATACTATTTTGTCCTCGCATTTGATAGTGATGTGAAGAGCCTTGTTGTGACTTGCGCCTTCGACAGGAAGTTTGTCTCTTCTGAAAGTGATCATATTTGCTTCGACCAGTTTCCACATTGTCGCGGCAAACACCTCGCTAGTGGTGTTACTTGGTATACTTACCCCACTTAGTACTTTCAACAGGGCATCCTTATGAATGTCAGAGCTCATTAATTGATCCATGATAGATATCTGTGCTGAAGTTTTCTTCAGCTACTCTTCCACAGAATACTCTTTACTTGACATGATTTTCCAAAACATAGCAGCTTCTGGGTCGGTTATGTTCCTCCTTGGAATTGTTTCTCTCCCTGAATATCCTCGATTGACATCTTCAGGGGCATAGCATCTCCCAAACCTAGTCATACCATGGGATGCAGCACAATCTGCCATTTTGGCCTTTCCCTTTTGCTGGTATGTCCATGGGACAGTTTTGTACTCCCGACCTGCTTCAACTTGAGTAGTATCGACAGGTTGTTTTGGATAAGTCTGAACCATAATTGTATGCCTTAGTTGTACTGTAATGATCGGATCCTTTTAAGAAGGGATCCTTGCATCTTCTGCATTTCCTATAGTGACAATTGTTCCCTTCAGGTCATACTTTTCATCTAATGTGATCATGTTAGCCCCCTTGTTTCGATTATTTGGCAGTGGGTTGAAATTCACGTTGGGTGGTGCCGGAGTGCACTGAATGGCTCCACTCTTGATTAGGGTTTCAATTTCATTTTTCAACTTGAAACAATCATCAGTGTCGTTCCTAGGTACATTGGAATGGTACACGCATCTTTTAATGGCATCAAACTATTTGGAAGGATGTTTAGGAACCCTTCCTTCGATTAGGTGTATCAATCCTGCTCTTCTCAATCTTTCGAATAATTGGGCCAAAGGCTCAGTAATCAAGGTATAAGTTCTAGGACCCCTCTCTTCAAAGTTGGGATGAGGGCGTGGTGCATAAACAAGTCGGTTCTGATGAGTAGTGGTTTGGACAGGAGAATATGGTCGTTGTGGATTTTGGTTATTGTTGGCTCGAGCAGGGTTGTATTGTGGTTGAGGGTGGTAATATGACTGGGTATTATAGACTGGAGCATAAGTGGGGGGTGGTGAGTGGTTATTTGGGGAATAAGAGGTGCTTCTGTGATATGGGTTGGGTTGGTAGTAAGGGACGACTGCTGAGACCTCCTCTTTCTTCTTCTTTCCGCTACCGATTGACCCTGACTGGATGGCCTTGCTGGCTGCTTGTAGTGCTTCCATTGATTGTACTTTACCAGATTTTATGCCCTCTTCCAAGAAATCACCCATCTTAACCAGCTCAGGGAACTTGTGTCCCATCATTCCCATCATCCTTTGAAAGTATATTTCCTCTTGGGCTCTGATGAAATATTTGGTTAGCTCACTATCATCAATCGGAGGTTGCGCCCTGGCAGCCTCCGTCATTCACCGTCGTGCATATTCTTGGAATGATTCAGATGGTGTTTTTTGCAGGTTCACCAGTGCGAACCGATCAGGAGTGATCTCTGTATTGAATCAAAAATGATTCATGAAGTCCTCCGCCATATCTTGCCAAGTTCTCCAATTTCGCGGATCCTTTCGAGTATACCACGAGAGTTCTTCTCCCGTCAAACTTCTTATAAATAACTTCATCCTTAGCTTCTCGTTCCTCCCAACTCCGACTAACTTGTCACAATATTCCCTCAAATGCGTGTGAGGGTCCCCCATCCCATCGAAGATATCAAACTTTGGGGGTTTGTATTCTGCTGGTATATCCACATCTGGATGAATACACAGAACTCCGTAGTCTAAACTTTCACTTCCCCGGGAAACTTGGAGACTCTTCATTTACCTTCTCAATATTTGTAACTGCTCAGATATTGACTCTTCTTCCTTACGCCTGGCTTCTCTCTCCATCTCGGCGTATTGGTCAATCTCATAAGGCACCTGACCGTGACAGGTGTTGTAAAGGTAGGTTCAAAAATGGCATATATAGGGGGAACGTGCCGCTAATGGGTGGCATCATGTGCTAGAGATATATGTTGGTTAGTGGTAAAAGTGACTTCGTCACGAGAAAGAGTAGTTACTTTAGTGGTAATGGGTGGGTTCTGTGATGTCTGAGTGTATTGAGGTACGTAAGGAGTGTGGATAGGGGGATTTGGTGGGTTAGCGGGGGTTACTGGAGGTATGACTTCAGTGGTGGGAGTTGAAGTTGGGGTGTTGTTGTTTTGGCGTGATGTGGAAGGGAAGTGATCTGGAAGTAAGTCCAAAGAAGGGAATCTAGGTGGTTGAGGAAGTGTTGTCACGGCAAGGTGCGCCAGTTCTCTCATATGCTGTACCTCCTCCCTTAAGGACTCCATTTCCTGGGCCATCCTCGTCACGTGTTCATCATTCCTAGTATTGTCATTTTCCCTCGATCGCCCCGGGATGTCGGCTATGACCAGAGCACATTCAGTTGGGTCTTCTGCAGTAGACATACTCCCTTTGACCTTAGATTGTATGGTGGTTCTGCCAGTTTTTGTCGACACAAACTAACTTTTTGTTTGGGG
>AWOL01S0014743.1:85630-139719 GCA_000715115.1 Nicotiana otophora
GTTCGTCCTCGAACGGGTATAGAAATGTACATGGAATCTCAAATAGGTGTGGATATCTGCTCTGCATCTCCCGCTCGATCTCCCAAGTAGCCTTCTTAACTGGTTGACCTCTCCAATGCACCTTCACTGAAGATATAGCTATTGACCTGAACTTTTGAACCTGCCGATCTAAAATAGCGACCGGCTCCACATCATAAGTTAAATCACCGTCCAACTAAATCGTGTTGAAATTCCAAAACATGAGACGGATCTCCAACACACTTCCGGAGCATAGAAACATGAAACACTGGATGCACACTCAACAAATTAGGTGGCAAGGCAAGCTTGGAAGCCACCTCCCCAATCCTCTAAAGTACCTCAAATGGCCTAATATACCGAGGGCTCAACTTGCCCTTCTTCCTGAACCTCTTAACAACCCTTCACGGTTGAAACCTTGAGCAGTACCTTCTCTCCAACCATGTAAGTAATATTACGGAACTTCATGTTGGCATAACTCTTCTGTCTAGACTGTGCCGTGCGAAGTCTCTCCTGAATTATCTTAACCTTGTCCAAAGTATCCTGGACCAAGTCAGTACCCAACAGCCTAGCCGTGCCAGGCTCAAACTAACCCATCGGAGATCTACATCGTCTTCCATATAAAGCCTCAAATAGAGCCATCTGAATGCTCAAGTGGTAGTTGTTGTTGTAGGCAAACTCCGCGAGTGGCAGAAACTGATCCGCGTAGCATATCCTCTAATATCTGAATAGTGTGCTCGGACTATCTGTCCGTATGAGGGCGAAATGTTGTGCTCAACTCAACCTAGGTACCAACTCTTATTGCACGGCTCTCCATAACTGCGATGTGAACTCGGTGCCTCGATCTGAAATGATGAACACTGGCACGCCATGGAGGCGAACGATCTCTCAGATGTAAGTCTCAGCCAACTGCTCCAAAGAATAGGTAGTACCAATTGGAATGAAATGCGTGGACTTGCTCAGCCAATCCACAATTACGCAAATAGCATCAAACTTCCTCGAAGTCGGTAGGAGCCAACTACAAAATCCATGGTGATACACTCTCATTTCCACTCTGTTATCTCAAGCCTCTGAAGCAATCCGCCTGACTTCTGATGCTTATACTTCACCTGCTGATAGTTTAGGTGCCGAGCTATGAACCCCATGATATCCTTCTTCATTCTCCTCCACCAATAATGCTGCCTCAAGTCCTGGTACATCTTCGCGACACCCGGATGAATGAAATATCGCAAACTGTGGGCCTCCTCAAGAATCAACGCACGTAGCCCATCTACATTAGGCACACAAATCTGACCCTGTATCCTCAATACTCCATCATCCCCAATAGTAACATCTCTGGCATCACTGTGCTGAACCGTGTCCTTAAGGACAAGCAAATGAGGGCCATCATATTGGCGCTCTCTGATGCGATCATATTGAGAAAACTGAGAAACCACACAAGCTAGAACCCGACTAGGATCTGAGACATCTAATATCACGAAACGGTTGGCCAAGGCATGAACATCAACTGCAAGAGGTCTCTCACTAACAGGAATGAATTCAAGGCTACCCATACTCACCGCCTTTCTACTCAAGGCGTCGGCCACTACATTGGACTTCCCGAGATGATACAGAATAGTGATATCATAGTTCTTTAGCAGCTCTAACCATCTCCGCTATCTCAAATTTAGATCCTTCTATTTGAACAAGTTCTGGAGACTCCGATGATCCATAGACACCTCACAAAACACACCGTAGAGATAATGCCTCCAAATCTTCAATGCCTAAACGATGGCAGCTAACTCCAAATCATGGAGAGGGTAGTTCTACTCATGAGGCTTCAATTGACGCAAAGCATAAGCAATCACTCTTCCTCCCTTCATCAAGACACACCTAATACCGATCCGAGAAGTATCACAATATATTGTCTAAGAACCAGAAGCTAAAGGTAGAACTAGAACTGGAGCGGTGGTCAAGGCAGTCTTAAGCTTCTGAAATCTCTCCTCACACTCATTCGACCATCTGAAAATAGCACCCTTCTGGGTCAATTTGGTCAAAGGCAATGCCATAGACGAGAAACCCTCCATGAAGCGACGATAATAACCGGCCAAGCTGAGAAAGCTCCGAATCTCCGTAGTTGAGGACGGTCTGGGCCAACTTTGAACCGCTTCTATCTTCCTTGGATCCATATGAATCACCTCACTGGATACCACTTGCCCCAAGAATGCCACTAAATTAAGCCAAAACTCACGTTTGGAGAATTTAGAATAAAGGTTCTCCTCCCTCAACCGCTACAACACAGTCCTCAAATACTGGGCATGCTCCTCCTAGCTACGAAAGTACACCAGGATATCATCAATGAACATTATGACAAACGAGTCAAGATAAGGCTGAAATACATTGTTCATTAGGTGCATGAATGCTGCTGGGGCGTTGGTTAGCCCAAAAGACATCACACGGAACTCATAATGACCATAACAGTTCCTAAATATTGTCTTTAGAATATCCGAGTCCCGAATCTTCAACTGGTGATACCCAGACCTTAAGTCAATCTTAGAGAACACCCTCTCTCCCTAAAGCTAGTCGAATAGATCATCAATGCGCGGCAAAGGATACTTGTTCTTGATTGTAACTTTGTTCAACTGCCTATAATCAATGCACATCCATATAGTACCATACTTTTCTTCACAAATAGGACCGGTGCACCCCAAGGCGAAACAATAGGCCTAATAAACCCTTTATCAAAAGGTTCCTGAAAATGCTCCTTGAATTCCTTCAACTCAGCTGGTGCCATACAATACGGTGGAATAGAGATGGGGTGGGTGCCCGGCACCAAGTCAATACCAAAGTCAATATCCCTGTCGGGTGGCATGCATGACAGGTCTGCAAGAACACATCCGAAAAATCTCGCACCACCTGAACATAATCAATAGTAGGAGAATCAGCACCAATATCCCTCACAAAGGCCAAATAAGATAAAAAAAACCCTTCCCAACCATTTGTTGGGCCTTCAAATATGAAATCACTCTACTAGGAACATAGTCTAGACAACATCTCCACTCGATCCTTGGCAACCCCAGCATCGCCAATGTCACGGTCTTAGCATGATAATCCAGAACAGCATGACATAGAGATAGCCAATCCATAACCAAGATCATATCGAAGTCTACCATACTAAGCAATAACAGATCAGCTCTAGTCTCCAATCCCCCAATAGTTACTACACATGATCAATATACACGGTCCACAACAATAATATCGCCCACTAGCATAGATACACGAACAGATGAAATTAAACACTCACAGAGCATATCCACATAATAAGCGAAATACGGTGATACATACGAATAAGTGGATACATGGTCAAATAATGCAGAGGCATCCCTGTGGCATACTGAGACAATACATGTGATCACTTCATCGGAGGCAACAATATCTGGTCTGGTAGGGATAGCATATAATTGGGTATGACTGCCACCTAATCGGCCTCCCCCTCTAGGGCGACCCCTAGTAGATTGAGCCCCATCCCGAGCTGGCTGAGTGGGTGGTGTAGCTGTTGTGCTGGTGTCATCAGCCGAGAACTCTGCTATGGAGCCCCACTCAACAACCTAGGGCAATCCCTCTTTACAAGACCAAAGTCTTCGCACTCGAAACAACCCCTTCTCTGATGGAACTGCTGCTCCTAATAACCCGAAGAACTAATAGTAGAAACCTGAGCGGGCGAGGCATGGTGAGAACTATGCACTAGTAGTACACTGAATGAAGACTGGCCTAAGTGAGCTCTGTAAGAACTGTGTCTAGCTGATGCACCACGATGAGATGGACAAGTCATCTGAGTGGGCCTATAAGGACGACCCCTGCAATGGTAGGACTGCCCCCCCAGAAGGTACACCACCGAAACCGCTCGAACCTCGACGCCTCTTGGCCTCCATCTCACCACGCTACTGGCTACGGACCATCTTTATCTGCCGAGCAATGTCAACCACCTCGTTAAAAGTAGCACATGATACCCTCTCCCTAGTCATAAGCAACCGCAACTGATAAGTGAGGCCATCAATGAACCTCATGATCCTCTCCCTATCAGTGGGAACCAACCAAATTGCGTGGGGAGCTAACTCAGAAAACCTTATCTTGTACTGGGTCACAAACATGCCATCCTGCCAAAGCTGCTCAAACTGTCTACGCAGCTCCTCCCTGCAAGACTACGACACGAGCTTCTCCAAGAAGATAACGAAGAACTCCTGCCATGTAAGTAGCACTGCACCGACCGGCCAGCGCCTCTCATAAACCTCCCACCATCTGAAGGCAGCCCCAGAAAACTGAAAAGTAGTGAACGAGACCCTACTGATCTCCAGAATACTTGATGTACGAAGCATCCGCTGGTACTTGTCCAAGAAGCCCCGGGCATCCTCCGACTCAGCACTGCTAAATGATGGAGGCTGAAGCCTCCCAAATCTCTCAAGTCTCCCCTGCTCATCATTAGCCATAACTGGGACAACCAGGGCCTGACCAGCTATAACCGACTGGGCGGGTAGTACCTCCGGTGTCTGAAGTCCCTGCATCGCCTGCTATGGAGTACGGGAAACGTGGGTATAAGTACCTCCCCCGGCCTGAGGCGAACTACCTGAGCAAGACTGGTGCAAACTGTCAATATCTGGGCCAACGCCTCCTGAGGGCCTGGAATAACAATGGGCACATACGGTGTCTGACCTGGCCCCACTGGCTCAACTACATTTGGAACTTGGTCCTGAGTTGGAGCAACTAGTGTATCTGTAGGTGCTGCTATAGCTGATGTACGAGCTGCATCTCTGCCCCTACCGCGACCTCGGCCTCTCGTGGCCCTAGCTGGTGGTACTGGTGGCTATCCATCATGTCCGGTAGTATGTGTCCTCACCATCTGTGAGAGAATAGAATACAGAAGTGTAGTTACCAGAATAAACAAATTCGCACGACAAGAATACAAGAATGTGAAATTTCCTAAGTGTTTAGCAGCCTCTCGAAGATAAGTACAAACGTCTCCATAGCGATCCACAAGACTCTACTAAACCTGCACATGACTCGTGAGACCTATGTAACCTAACCTCTGATACCAACTTGTCACGACCCAAAATCCTAACCTGTTGTGATGGTGCCTATCGCGGTACAGGGCAAGCCGACATTTATGAAATAACTTCAACAATTTCCACAGAAAATGGATTAAGAAGTTTAAACAATAAAATATTTCGTAAACAGGAACCCAATATACAACGCAAAAATTCCCAACATCGGGGTGTCAGTGAATACATGAGCATCTATACATTACAAGTATGGAAAATACTGTCTATGATAATCTAAAACTAAATACAAAAAGTGAAAAGATAGGGAAGGAAAAACAAGGTCTGCGAAATGCCAAGAACCTACCTCGATAGTCTTCGAGAATCTAAACTCCACAACTCAGCAACCGCCGTGACCGCATGCACCTAGTTTTGCACATAGGGTGCAGGGTGTAGCATGAGTACAACCAACTCAATAAGTAACAAGACTAAATAAAGAACTGAAAGTAGTGACAAGTTTCACAGTTATAGTTCAATTACAGTGATTTCAACATAGGAAAGTATTCATGCTCTCAAGTTCCATAAATTAGGTCAAACAGTTATTCCATGACAAGTTTAAGTGAAACAGAGTGTAATATCTTTCAGAAATTTCAAGACAGTGATACATGATAGCTAAGTGCAACAATAATGAAATCAAATGCATCCTCTCAGGGACACAGTCACTCAACCCTCCCATTCACTCAGCAGTCGGCACTCGACACTTGCACTCAGTAGGTACCTGCCCTCACTGGGTATGTGATGACTCCAAAGGGGCTTCTTCAACCCATGCACTATAATTCGCACGGACAACTCATGTGATACACGGAAACGCATGTGCTATAGTATAATATGTGGATCTGCATGGACAACTCACGTGTTGCACGGACAACTCACGTACTACAGTAAAATCTGGATCCGCACGGACAACTCACGTACTATAGTATCACTATCTCACAGTCAGGCCCTCGGCCTCACTCAGTCATAAATATCTCCAATTTCTCGGGATCTCAGTAATCATGAAAGTCAGCCCCAACAGAAATAATATAATGTATCAGCCAGGAACAACAGAAACTGAGATATAATAAACAAGTAAAATTATGACTGAGTACAAAACAACAATTTAACAGATAATTCAACATAATCAGGACCTCAGTGGGTCCTTACAGTGCCAACACATAGTCTAAACATGATTTCTAACGTGATTTGTGGTTCAATTTCTCTACTACATAGGGAATTTGAAGATAACAACGGATTATTCAACAACACGGTTCCACGGAATTTGACCAAGTCACAATTCCTATGGTGCACGCCCACACGCCCATCACCTAGCATGTGTGTCACGTCAAAACCAACTGCATGACATGTAACATGGGATTTCGTACCCTCAAAACCAAATTTAGAACTATTATTTACACGAGCAAATCTCTACTCCAACACACCCTTGCCTTGCAAAACGACCTCTGAATGCCTTGAATCTAGACATAAACAATGCGATATAATCAATACGGGCTAAAGGAATCAACTCCATAAGGCAACGACTCGAAATTCGATAAAAGCCATAAAACCCGAAAGCCAACTCAACCACGAGTCTAACCATACCAAATGTATCAAAACCCGACACCAAATCGTCACCCAAATCCCCAAATCAAACCCTCCAAATCCCTAGCCTCAAACTCGCAATTTACACCTTACATACTCCCCAACTAGGTGGATCGCCTAAACCGTGCTTGAAATATTTGAAATGAAGCCAAAATCGTGAACACTTGTATTTAACTTTCTGTCCAGCCTTTCCGCTTCTGCAAACACTTAAGTGCATCTGCGGTGTTGCAGAAGCGACTAATATCCTGCTTCTGCGGTAAACCATTGGAGCTGGGCCTCTGCTTCTATGGTCCTCGCCTCGCATCTGCGCAACCGTAGGTGCGAAACTCCCCATCGCAACTGCGAGCCCTCTGCTTTTGCGCCCTTAACACCACATCTGGTACCACGTAGGTGCGAAAATAACCTCGCACCTGTGACCTCTGCTCACTTCCTCCCTTTCCGCTTCTACGGCTCCCTTCTCCCATCTACGAGAATGCACCTAACATCCCCACTCTGCATGTGCGATTGCACCAGAAACTGGTGAGCTTTAGCATTCCCTTAAACTTCAAATCAATCCGATAACCATTCGAAATCAACATGAGGCCCCACGGACCTCAATCAAACATACAATCAAGTCCCAAAACATCATACAAACTTAGTCGAGCCCTCAAATCGAATAAAAAAACTTCCAAAACATGAATCACACCCCAATTCAAGCCTATTGAAACTAAGGAAATTACACTTCTACAAACGACGCCGAAACCTATCAAAACATGTCTGACTGACCTCAAATTTTATACACAAGTCACATTTGATATTACAGACCTACTCCAACTTCCAGAAATCAGTATCTAACCCCGATGTCAAAAAGTCCACTCCCAGACAAACTTTCCAAAAATTCCATCTTTCGCCATTTCAAGCCTAATTCCACTACAGACCTCCAAATCACAATCCAAACACGCTACTAAGTCCAAAATCACCAAACGGAGCTAATAGAACCATCAAAACTCCATTTCGTAGTTGGTTACTCAAAGATCAATATTCAGTCAATCACTTCAACTTAAGCTTTCAATCTCGAGACTAAGTGTCTCATTTTATTCTAAAATCTCACCGGACCCAAACCGACTACCCCGACAAGTCACATAACAACTATAAAGTACAAAATGAGCAGTAAATGGGATAACAGGCTACAACTCTCAAAACGACCAGTCGGAGCGTTATAGAGCATGGCTACAAGAGAGGTAAACTTGACAAGTAGGCATCATCTGGCTAGGTCTTGCCGGTATCAACAACGCGGATGAAACAACCAAATGAAAACAACAACTAACTATGTCTCTTGGCCCAAACAACGTCCTAGGCGTATGGGAGATCGGAGCAACAGGGAACGCCTACATGATGTTTTTCTTACTATGCTGCAGTATGTAGATCGAGAGGTCATTCCGCCCCTTATTGTTGAAAGAAAAAGGTAAATATCTCTTGGTAGTTCAGATATATGTTGATGATATAATCGTTGTAGTAACTACTGAAAAGTTGAGTAAATAATTTGATAAACTAATGGGGAGTGAATTTGAAATGAGTATGATGGGTGAGCTTAATTTCTTTTTAGGCTTACAAATTAAACAAAAGTCAAATGGAACTATGATCCATCAGCAGAAGTATGTAAAAGAGTTGCTTAAAAGGTTTAAAATGGAAGATTCCAAAGAAATTGACACTTCTATAGGAACAACCACAAAATTGGATGAACCTGGTTCATCTGTTGATCAGAAGGTGTATAGGGGAATGATTGGCTCTTTGTTATATCTCACTGCTAGCAGACCTAACATTATTTTCAGTGTAGGCCTTTGTGCTAGATTTCACACAAATCCAAAAGAGTATCACTTGACTGTTGTCAAGAGGATCTTGAGATACCTAAAAGGCACCACTGACCTTTGTCTATGGTATCCAAAAGGTAGTAATTTCAACATAGTGGGATATGTTGATGCTGATTATGCAGGTTTTCTTATGGATAAAAAGAGCACCTCGGGTATGGCACACTTTCTTGGCTCATGTCTTGTATTTTGGGCCACCTAAACGAAACATTCGGTGGCCTTATCTATTGCTGAAGTTGAGTATGTTGTTGCTGCCTCATGTTGTGCTCAATTGTTGTGGATCAAACAACAATTAATAGACTTTTGAATTGATGTAGGTAGTATCCTCATATTTTGTGATAACACCAGTGCAATTAGTATGACTAAGAACTCGGTTCATCATAAAATAACTAAGCACATAGATGTTAGGCATCACGTTTTGAGGGACAACTATGAAAAGGGTTTGATCACTGTGAAATTTTATGCTACTGACAAGCAAATAGCTGACATTTTCACAAAGTCTCTAAGTAGAGGTCAATTTGAAAGGAACGGGTTAGAATTAGGGATGATTAAGATAACCTAAAAAGAACCAGTTCTAACTCAAAAATTGGTTAGAAAATATGTGAATTTTGTACATAATTAGATTAGATTTTGCTGAGTCTCATACTTTCATTAGTATACTCTTGTGCCATGTGATAAAATGTCTCATTAATCTCTAATAATATTATCTTTTATTTTCTTGGAAAATTCATACTTACACAAGAGATTTCTTAGTGAAGAACCCAGTTCATCATGATTACATAGTACGTACTCTCCACTCTGCATATTTTAAAATAATTATATTTGGATTATGATCAAAAGGACAGTCCCATTTAATCCTAACTTCCTTGAGCTTCTTGGTTACGAAATAAACAAGTTTCATCCAAATAGAGTCCCAAAACGCAATAAGTGCTTAGATTCTAGGGAGAGTCCTCAACATCTTTTCAAACTGACGTGCAGTTTAACTAGATTCCTGAGCTTCTGAAAATGTTGTCGTTACCCAATCAAATTATCCCTCTTTAAATTGATTTGTCCTTAGTCATTTCTTCACTTCTAATTTACAATCGCCAAATAATTCTCTCTATCTTCTATCAGCTTCTAAACACACATAATCATCTTCTCTCATCCTCTAACCATCAATGGCTAACACCACTAAAAATCCCTCATCTCCACCCAAAGAATCCACACCCACTCCTTCAATCACACCCTCAACCACACCTATCTCTAAGAAAATAAGATTTAAAATGCTTGCTCGCAAAGTAGTCGCTGGAGGAGAACAAATCAAGAAAATCAATGAGCAACTGAAGGCAAGTAAGTGAGATGAACCCAAACATCTGAAGATTCTTTCAAGTCTTCTACTAAGGGGGAAGAAACTGTTTCTTATGAAATAGAGCAGGTAACGTCTGGGCCTAATATTACATCTGAAGTAATCTCTGAGGTTACTGCAAATCTGGAAAATAGATTTGTTCTGGTAGGAATTGTGGCAGGGGTAAAGAGCACCGAGTCTGCGAAAATTAGTGGTAAAAATAAAAAGAGAAAATAAAAGAAGAGTGAGGGTGCTCATGGCGATGTGAGGGGAATGGGAAAAGGAGTGGTTGAATCTTCACCCACTCATGTTGGTTTGACTAAAGAAACAGGAGCTATGGTAGTATGTAGTGGGAAATCAGCTGGAGAAGAAGAAAGTGTGAGAGAAAAAAGGGGAAGTAGTTTTGGAAAAGTTGTTGAGGGGTTGGTTAAATTGGGGAAGAATGTTCAATAACCTATTCCATCAGGACATGAACTCCTAGAAGATCTACCAAAACGTGTGTCTAACAGCTATAATCCAAAAAGGAAGAAGAGTTTAAGAGTTAAAATCCCTAGAACTTCTAGGGCAAACAAGAAGAGAAAGGTTGCTTCTTCTATCATTGTAGAGACTCCTCACATAAGGGGAAGAGCTACAAGGAGTCAGAAGAAGCAAAGTGAGGCTGAACTTGAGAAGACCTTGAAAGAAAGTAAAAGAAAATTTGCTGCAAAGGGAAAGAAAAAGGTGGTTGAGCCTGTTGAGGCAATTGAAATTGAGGAGATGGACCTAGTCCTTTGTGATGAAGAGAAGGAAGAAGAGGTGGAGGTTGTGACTCTAAAAGCAAGGAAAATCAAGACTTCCAAAAATAAGACTCCTTCGAAAACAAAGTCAGCATAACCTTCTACCTTTGCAAAAAGAACCACGTCTGCCTTGAAGTCTAGAAAAGTGAAAGTAGTAGAGGAGAAACAGAGTGAAGAAGAAGAAGAATCTGATAGAGAGAAGGATAAGATGTTTAAGTTTGGAAAAAGAACCATCCTAAAAGGTTGACTCCTCAGAGACTTGGAGGAGGAAGGTATGATGATGCTGGTGGAAACATTACAACTGCAAGGTTGGAAGGACATGGTTTTTCAGATGGATAGAAAGCTTACCAAATTTGAGATTGTGGAGTTCATGGCAAACTATGAGATTAATAATGGCAGAGTCACTAGTGTGTTAAAGGGGGTGACTGTGAGCTTTGATGACAATGAATTGGGAGAAATTCTGGGAGTACCTGCTGAAAGGTACAATGACTACAAAATGTTAAAATGGCCAAGCCTAGAAAACCTTCCCACATCACTTTACATTACAAGGAGTTTTGGTGACAATAAAGAAGAGCTTCAGCCCAAGGCTATATACAAAAGTGAGATGAAGCCTCCCCACAAAGTGCTGTATGAATTTGTTAACAAGGTTGTGCTGCCTAGGCAGGAGAGAAGGCATATTGCCACATTCATGGACCTGGTCCTTATGAAATGTTTGGACAGTGGAAGGAAAATCAATTGGCCTGGTTTTATCATCCAGATTCTTGATAGGTTTCTGACTGGCACCAAAACTCATGCCATACCCTATGGTTTCATTCTCACGACTGTACCTGCACACTTCAAGGTACCTATCAAGAAATGGGAAGTTGGTACAAGAAAGGATCACTTTAGGGCAAACACTTTGATGGCGTATGACTATGAAGTCCACACCACTCCCAAAGATCTTGTTTCATCCATGAAGGTACCTGTGAACAGCAAAGTGCGAGCTTTGGTGCAGGAGAGTGAGGCTAAGGATGTTGAGATTGAGAGGCTGACTGAAGTAGAAACTGAGAGGGATGCTCTCAGGGCTGAGCTTGCAAAGGAGAAAGAGAAGAATGATGGCATTCTTCATGATATGTTGAAACTACTTCAGGCCAGAAATTAAGAACCTGGTCCTTCCCAGCCTTTAAACCTTTCTAGCCTAGTTAGACAAACCAGTGACCCGGATGGGATTTCTTTTTGTTCTTTTTGCTCATGATCCAGTATTTTTATTTCTCTTTATGCTTTGTGGATGACTAGTATCAATGGCAATCAATGGTTTTATGCTCTAACTGTTTGTTGATAATTCTTAGATGGCTAATATCATTAAATTGATGAATGATGTTTGACTCCATGATTGCAAGTAGCCCCAGTGGCCATGAGTAATTTCTATTAAATCTAACATAATTATGCAATTTTTTGATGATGCCAAAAGGGGAAGATAGGTTGTACTTTTTACTTTGGACTGTGATATTTATAACCTAATGAACACGGTCCTTGATGATTTTTGACTTTAAAATGAAAGGTGTTCTAATATTGTGTTGATGCTGAGCTGAGTTGACACATGTCCTATGCTTATGAAAAACACAGAGTTTGTCGTCATCAAAAAGGGAGAATTGTTTGGCCCAAGTGAAGTTTGTTTTGATGATTGACAAAGGAACTCAAGCATGAACCACATCCATACAAAGTGAATATAGACACGGGTAGAATTCGAGCACAAGGCAGGCACGTGAAGGAGATAATCTTAAGCAGATATATCTGATATCTGCTGAACGAAAAGGTTGCATAAGTGATAAGGAGAAGGACTCCTTACTCGAGAGAACTCTATCCTACATAAGGGAGGAGTTAGAAGTTGAAGATAACTAGAACTCTGCCACCAAGGACGAGTATAGCATTGGAACTCTAGTTATTTCCTATTCTACTAACTCTATAAATTGCAAGATGTTCTCATTTTATAGGGACGCACAAACGCTAAAGTTAAACGTGAGTTGATAGCAAAATAGCAAGGCATTTTGCAAGTAATTCTTGTGTGATTCAAGTGTGTGAACCTGAAGCTACATGAACTATATAAAAGAACCAGTTCCTAATGTCTGTCTTTTATTCTAGTTTCATTGTAGTAGGTGTTTCAAGTTGGACCTTTCAGCTTTATCTAGAAGCAATTGTATTAGGTACTCTGAGTATTCAAGTTAGAATTAACTTGAAGTTGTCGCAACAGTTAGAGGTTGGTTGCCACAACGGGATTAGAGGTAATCCTTAGGTTTACAAAGAGTTTTGTAAATGTTGTTTTGGCTCAGTGATTTAGTGAAGTGTTGGAAACAATCCTACTGAGTAGTAGGTCATGGTTTTTTTTACCTTTTGAGTCGGTATTTTTCACGTAAAAATACTTGTGTTCTTTACTTTCCGCATTTACTATTTCTGCAACATTAGTATAAGGAACACATAGAAGAACCAACTCCTTCTATAATCGGTGCACGCAAAAAATTGGACACCACACAAATAACCCCCCTCTTGTGTGGAATTGAAGTATAAAACATTAGTTCACCTTAGTCGTTCGCTATTTGGGGCATGGGCGTAATTGGACCTAGAGAGCCCGCAACATTAAATAGACATCATTTCATCTTGGTAGCTATTGACTATTTCACCAGGTGGGTCGAGGCATCTACTTACAAGGACGTCACAAAGAAGGTAGTGGCAGATTGTGTTCGAAACAACACCGACTGTAGATTTGGGATACCGAAGTCTATCATCACTGACAATGCCGCCAATCTCAACATCGACCTCGTGAGAGAAATCTGGGAGAAGTTCAGACTCATCCACCACAATTCCATAGCCTACAAACCGAAAATGAATGGGGCAGTCAAGGCAGCTAATAAGAATATCAAGAGGATTCTGCGAAAGATAGTGGACAATCACAAACAATGGCACGAGAAGTTATCTTTTGCTTTACTAGGTTATATAACTCCCATGAGAACATCCACTGGGGAAACACCATACATGTTGGTATACGTCACGTAAGTGGTGATACCTGCAGAGGTCAAGATACTGTCCTTAAAAGTCATTAAAGAGAAAAAATTGGACGACGTAGAGTGGATGCGGGTCAGGCAGGAACAACCCATGCTCATTGACGAGAGAAGAATGGATGTAGTATGTCACGGCTAGCTATATCAGAACTAGATGACCAGTGCATTTAACAAAAAAGTGAAGTCTTGCCAGTTCCCACCAGGGCAGTAGATTCTGAAGAAAATCTTTCCCTTTCAAGAATAAGCCAAAGGAAAGTTCGCACCAAACTGGCAAGGTCCTTACGTGGTTCATCGAGTACTGTCGGGTGGAGCTCTAATCTTGGCGGAAATGGATGGAAGATTCAACACGAAGCCTATCAACCCAGACACAATCAAGAGGTACTATGTTTGAAGACAAATAGAGTTATGTCTTTTGATGTAACAGAACTACGTTCAACCTGACTTCCTCCGGAGTTAGGTTTTTTGATGTAACAGAACTACATTCACCCTAACTTCCCACGGAGGGATACGTAGGCAACCCACACAGTGTTCAGTTTCTCTCCGCCCTTTCTCTTGTAATAGAAAAACAAAATATCACTTTTGTATGTTGCTCAGGAACTACGCTGACTTTATTTCCTCGGAAAGGAATACGTAGGCAATCCTCAACGGATTTAGTAGTCTTTTGTAATTGAACTACATTCTGGCCTGATTCCACTTGGATACATAGGTTGTCCGAGTTAGACTCAGCCATTTTCATTATTAAACTCATCATTTTGCATCTGTTGTAATCAAACTACACTTTGACTTAATTTCATTTTGATACGTAGGCTGCCTGAGTCAGGCTCGGTCATATTTATCATATTGTATCATAATCCAAGAACTACGTTTAGACTTGATTCTATTTTGGATATGTAGGTAACCTAAAAGGGTTCAGTGATAACCTTAGAAAAGCCTTCTAATGCATTAGTTTGAATTATGACGCAGTCGCGTTGTCAGAAGAATCACAAAAGATTGACATTAACAGGACAAAGTTTTTCAAGAGAATACGCTCACATGTGGAGAACCTTTCATAACATGTCATAATCTGGAATGACAGTATTTGCCTTAAAAAACAAATTATTTTCAAAATGTTTTCTAAAACCAAATATACGTATATACCGTAATTTGTTCCATCTACCGGACTTCGTGGCATGATCATGTTCAAGGCTAGGGCAAACCAACACTGCAGTCTACACAAACTAATTTCCCCCCTACTAAGAAGTTTTCTTTGAGTGCAGGGTCAACAGGGAGAAGGGAAGCACTAAGACCACACTGGGGCAAAAGACAAATCCGTCGCTTGCCTAAGATTATCTCTCTTCCTTCTTACATGAATTTTTTTGGTACAGCTAAAGCTAAATTTTGAATCTTTTGCAGGTACCTCGGAAGCAGACATTTGATACAAATATTTGTACATAGCAAATCGTCTGCTCACCTAATTGGAGCACCTTGTACAAACGGATCGTTGGCTTGATCAATGGGAGTCCTGCATATAACAAACAATGGCCTGCTCAACTAATTGGAGCACCTTGTACAAACGAGCCATCGATTTCACCAAACGAAGTTCTGTATATAGCAAATCATCAGCTTCGCCAATCAGAACCTTGTATATAGAAAACTGTACTTTGCCAACAAAAGAATTCGCACCGCCGCTCCATCGCAACGGATGCCAGAATAGATAGTCACGAACCATGTCACCGACGTTCTGCCAATCGATGGCCACAACATAGCTTCGCAGTTAAGAGTATCTCTTGGGCATGCTTTTATTTCTTTTGCTACTACTTTGAATGTTTTGACATTTTTTCATACAGCTTTAGGCATGATTATGGTTTTAATCAATCACTCCCAAGCAGAGATTACTTTATATTTCAGTGCAAAGCTCTCGCAACAAGCGGAGACACACTCTACAAATCAAGCTCTCCCAACAACCGGAGACATCTCTTAGTGCAAAGCTCTCCTGACAAGTGGAGATGCACTTTACCAATCAAGCTCTACCAACAAGCGGAGAAAATTTCAATGATGTACTTCATTTGTTTTGCAGGGACAAACGTCGCAACATGGAAATTTTTCTTAGCAGCGGACCAAACTACAACGATGTGGGGACAAATAACCCAGTAGCGGGTATAAGATCCCAGATCAAGACGATCAGCGAGCTCAAAAGTTTGAATCATTCAAATCAGGCCTCAAAATTCAAGCTACCATAAGTTACAAATCTTCTGTCTCGCTGTATCGTCACAATACGATTCCGGGGCAATTCATGTGAGTGCCGCTTCCCCAAAGTCCCTACTCCAGAACGACATGAGGCCTGATCCTCATTAAGCCCGAGGCATGTAAGAAATTCAAAGCCAGAATTCTGCCCCAATATTCCCAAATCTTTCTAGATTCTTCATCAACTAAATCCTGCAATTCACCATCTCTATTTCCTGCAATACTTGCCTGGAACTCAGGACAAAATTGGCTTTAGTTCAATTTCTTTGCCCGAAAACTCTTTCATCGTCTTCGGTGAAAGAGGGGCAGCTGTTGACGGCTAATTATGACCCTCCCCTTTTAAATTAATTTATTTATACTTAATAATTTACAATAAATGTTTTTAAAGTATTTTCCAGTAATGAATATATATTTTTAAAATTAACCAAGTCTTAGTTTTAAAATTAACCACATAGCATTGACATTCCGTAATTACAATATATTTACTATTTTAGGATTATTAAAATAATTTCTATATATAGGTTCTATAGTTAATTCAATAAATTACTCTTTAATTTCCGATTAATTAGGCCACTAAAATTCAAAATTAATGTTACAATTAAGAAAGAATAAAGTATTTTTACAAATAATTAATTGCAATAATTAGTAGTAATTAATAATTATAATTTTACTATATTTTATTAAAAATAATTAAGTTTAATTAAATTAATTATAAAAGGGTTAAAAATCGAAATGGCTACAATTGCAATTCCTTGGTTAAATACAAAGTGGTCATTCATTAAATTAATTTTGGCCCAATACCAGGCCCAACCCCTCATCTGACCCAGTTCGAACGACCTCTCCATTTCAGGTTGGCAATCCGCCCCAAACCATTTGAACCAATCAATGCACGCCACATCACCCGTCCTTATCACTCACAAAACAAACACAAATCATCCGGGCCGTCCATTTCTATGATCAACGTCCCATGATTTTTACTCTATTTTCTCTTTAATTGCTAAACACCCAGAATATTTAATCTTAATCGTTGGATCACAGGGATCCAACAGACACCGAAATTTCCCACAAAAATTGTTAAATCCCTAAATAACATATTCTCTTATCTTAAACTCAGAGACCATTATAACCTACTCAAATCCCTAATCATTCTTCATCTCAATCGCTCGCCACTCTTTCTGTTCCCCCTCTCTTTTTTCTCAACCTCACAAACCAATCAGTCATCAAACCTTTCACAAATTAGTGCAAGGTCACAAATCGATCAGATATTTCATCACCTTTGCCTTCTGAATCCAAGAATCCCGCTGTTATTTCCCCTTTTGCTCACTAAATCTGAGCCATCGGAGTCAAATCGCTCCATCCCTAGGCTATGAAATTTGAGACCATATCGTGTAAGGGTCAAATCTCTGAGACCCTACTCCGTTTTGTTAAATCTATGGCATGCATGAGCATATCTCAAAATCTAATCATGTTTATTCGAGGTCCAAAGGTCAAACGCAGTGACCTCTAGACATTGAAGCATATTCGAAGGTCCTTGCCTTCAGCGGTCGACTTCTCTCCTCTCAGGTAAAAACCCTTACTGATTTTCACCTATGTCTCTTAGATTTCCACTCGATTTTGCTTACATCAACTGGTAATCGTCATCTTCCACTATCCGATTTGAATCCTCTGAAACCCTAGAGCCTTCAATAGCCACTACAAATAGGAGCCTTCAATGTTCTCACCTTAAAGGGCCAACCACCAAACACTGAAGAGAAACAAACACACAAACACTATCAATTATCTAAGAAATTTAGGATTCAAAGCCCAGTTTATTTTACTGTTCTTTTCTTTTCATTTGCTGAGTACTGTCACTGGTTCAAACTTGAGGTTTCTGGGGTCTTAAGCAATTGAGAAAGAACTTCGTTTGGTCTGCTTCTCTCAAAAAGGTCAACACATCTCTCATTTTTCTCTTTTGTTCATCTCCCTTGAATGCTGTAAATATGCTAGCCATATTCTGAGTATTATAATTTTATATGGTGTTCAGTATGTTAACATTTATGTTCTGTTAGTTTAATGGATACTTGTAATTATTTATCCTTCTTTGAGTCTTTAATCGATGATTAATTAAATCATTAATTGATTATTGTTGATCTTTGTTCCTGAGTTTCCAACAGTCTACATGTTTAAGTTATTATTTGTTCATGTTCACATGAACTTCATAGCTTTTTATTGATCTGCAGTAACCTTTATCCTTATCTGTTGCACCTTTGTAGTTTGTGAGTCTTAAAGTTTAGCTTATTATTTGATAACTATGATTAAGCTGAATATGAAGGTGTTTAAATTTATATCCTTTGTCTCTTAACCTTAAGCATAAACTCTAAGTGTTTATATATTTTCTTCTCTACTTGTGTTTGTTAAACTATTTCTGAGATGCCACTATGGTCTTTTATTTTTTTCTAGTTGTTGTTGCTTCTGTTGACCTACTCTTGTTTGACTTAAACTTTCTTCTCTTCTCCTAGTAGTCCTATTGCACACATCTATTAAGACTAAGTTATCTTCCTCATAATACAACCATGATTCTGTTTCCCTTTCTTTGTTATAAGGACTAATAACTTATTAGACTAAACTGGATTGTTTTTTTGATTAGCTAACACCTTCAGCTGCATGCTCAATCTAAAACTTACTTGGTATCATACTTCCTGTCTCTAATCCTTTAGGGTTATCATTGACCTTTGAAATTTTCCATGCATTGTATCTTCTAAGATTGTCTTCCCTTAAAAGTATCTAGTGACTTTTCTATAACCAAGTGATAACTTGTAAAAATAGAAGCATGATCATTCTCATATTCATGTACTAACTTGGACTTAGGTTTGAGTTAAACCTTCTCTAATGCAATATCTTTCCTTTATCTGTAACTCTCTCTCCTCATGACATGCTTAATCCAATTCTATAAATGTGTAAAGTTTCCCTTGTCTACATAAGATCATCACTGCATTTGAAGTGTTCAAGTAGCTAACTGAATACTCCATATTCTTGTTTAATTCCTGATTTCATGCCTTGTCTAGAACCATTCCAGTCCTTTCCTTGTTGTTAATTTTTTAAACCAAACCTGACCCCCTAAAACCCTGTAAGGACTTTTACTGATGCTATCCGAAAATGATGACTTGCTTAAAGCTAATACTATTAGGAGTATGACACTGTTAGAGTCCTAAGGGAATCCATGTTGTAGTCTATAAATTTGCAGACCTGTTGAGAAAGTTGATCATGTCTTAGATATCTTTGATAACCTTAGTATCTGTTGAGTTGTTGTTGTATAGTTTTGCCTTTCCTGGAAATATTGTTCTGCTCTAAAACTCATAACTTTGTAGTATGCTTATGATGCTTATGTTCCTCACCTATATGCATTTAAAGTCAGATCTTTAGATTCATTTGATATATGTTTGTTTGGTATACAATGTAGACTATATGTTCTTATATTATGAGGGAAAGTATATTTTTGTCGTAAGTAATGCTATAGCATTTAGTTACATTGAGAGGCCCTCACTGGCCTGTAAGAAAAATATGTTATTAGTGTTTAAGGGTATTTGGGAGTAGAGTTCGACTCTAGGTTGGGCTGTCCTCCCTGCACAAGCATTGCCCTGGGCCTTGAGTCCCTTGGGAACTTTGAAGTGTCGGAGGATTCAAAGGGAGAAACGACCTTGAGTGGAACTTCCTTCATAGGACTTAATTCATTGACACGTTTAGTTATTTGGGGGTTTAATGTTTAATAACACCGAAAGGTTTTCAATGAGAATTATTTGCTTAGTCGAACCACCACATTAATTTAATTTCCCACAGTATTGATTATTATCTTATTTCAATTATTTGTCTATACTTGTCATGTATATTTGAATATGTTGAGAATGTGGGAATACTTCTAATGACCTTTTATTCTTTTTGGGCATGTATACATTTAGATCTGATGAGTTCCTAAGGAACTCAGGCCCAAAGCAACGTCGTTGTATTTCCTGAAGAGTGAAGTCAGCTTTAGCCACGCTTCTCAATTGTTGGGCCTATCTTATTGAGGCCCAACCATCAGAGTCCATTCCTTTCTCCCTTACTTCTTTTGTTACTGCTCATTATTTCCATAGCCTAGTTTACTACCTCATTGTTTTTTGCTTACCGCCTTTGTTATTTTATCAAATTTCATTATCATGTATTCAACACTAATATATTAGATTATGTGCTTTATCTTCGTGCTTTAGACCAAACGAAAGATAGGCAAACTTTAACTAATATAGGACTTAAAGGGAATTAGCTAGTAATTAATCTTCGCCCCCACTAATTATAACTTGTTCATCTTGTACACTCACCTTTTTAGAGATTTTTGAAGCTCAGGTCCCTAATCAAAACAGCAGTCCATTTTTAAAAGGAAATTAAAAAAGAATCACTGGTCTTTGCTAACAAAGAATGAAATCAGATTTTCACGAAAATCAGTAAAGAACGTTCACCCAAATAAATTTTCAAAGATTTGCCTTCTTCAGAATTTTTAAAACCAAGGTATCTTTAAAATCACTTTCTTACGTACATCTTTTGAAAAATATACAAGCATCTATTTTTTAAAGTAATTAAATTTCATAACTTGATAATTACAAGCCTTAAAATATAGACTACTTTTAAAACTCTCTTAACCTTCCATAACTCTTTTATAATCCCGCATCCCTCCTAATTCTTACATATATACTCCCTTTAATATACTATAAGCCATGCCTTAGTAGTAATTAAGCATGGTATAAATAATGGATTCCTTAAAATTAGTCTAAGTCCTATTGAGTTATCTCAGGTAGATTTTAAGGGGTACCTAACACCTTCCTCTTAGACGAACAAAAACTCTTACCCATAATCTCACCGGTTTGCAGGCCTATAATGAACATAACTTAGTAATTAAATAGGTACCCTAGTATACCTTTAAATATTAGGTGGTGGCTCTCTTTCATCAATAACAGAGAAACTACAAGTTGAATCTTGTCTTGACTAGTGCAAAATAGGGTGCAATAACAACCATCATAGATGTATCTTCTTGGTCATCTTCACCTTCAGATTCACTGGAGGAATCTCCCCGGGTAGCCAGGTCTTGCTTCACCATGTTGTCAATAGCATCTATTCTTTTGAACTTTCTGTCAGGGACCTGGTTCCTCTAAGCCGCCTTATCAGTATTGGTTGAGTAATGATCCTGCTTATGAAGAGTCCAGTCTTTAATGAAGTGTCCAGGCTTTCCACACTTATGACAACAATCATTTCCTACTGGAACTTCCTTTCTTTGGGACCTCACCATTTCTACGAACCATCTTTTGAAATCTTCGAGTGAGATACATCATGTCATATTCATCACTACTTGGTTCATTGTTGGAAGCCTTGAGAACCATGTTCTTCTCCGTCTTGGGCTCTCTTCTTTCAAGATCTTTCTTTCTTTTCATCTCATAGGTTTTTAGATTTCCAATGAGTTCATCAATGGTCAACTTCTGCAGATCCTTGGCTTCAGTGATAGCATTTACTATACTTTCCTAGGAACCTGGTAGCACACTGAGTATTTTCCGGACCAGCTTGTTTCTTGGAATGACTTCTCCAAAAGAGTGAAGCTCATTAATAATGAAGGTGACACGTGTATGCATGTTTGAATAAACTCACTCTCCTTTATCTTGAAAAGCTCATACTTAGAAGTAAACATATCAATTTTTGACTGCTTAACATGAGTAGTTCCCTCATGGGCAGTTTGGAGAGCTTCCCAGATCTCCTTAGCAGACTGACTAGCTGAGATGCGTTGTATTCATCTGGTCCGATGACACAAACAAGAATTGTCACAACCCAAACCCCACTATAGGTCGTGATGGCACCCAAGATCGCCATTAGGCAAGCTATGGTGAACTAACAACTTAGTTATTCATTTTATTATTTTTGAAATCATGAATCTTGTTAAGTCGAGACATAAATGCGTTAAATTCATAGATAAATACAATTTAAATATTATACAAGTAAAAGTGTATCAAGGTTGAGCAAACCATAAACAAATTCTAGAATAATCCCAAAACCCGGTGTCACAAGTGCATGAGTATTTACTAAGGAGTACAATAATAATACAACATCTATACGGAATGTAAATAAGACAGGATAAAGTAAACAGTACGATGAAGACTCTGGGGGCTGCGATACGTAACCTGGAATACAGCTCACCATAAAATCTCCTCAGCAGCTGCGCCTACGCGCCAAGATGACCACCAACTAAACTTGTTAGATCCTGCACATTTAGTGCAAAAGTGTAGCATGAGTACGTAAATCAACGCGTACCCAGTAAGTATCTAGCCTAACCCCTGAGAAATAATGATGAGGGGTCGACATCGACACTTACTAGAGGTCCAATAAAGCAATATGATAAATCATAAGCAGATATGAAGCACAATAGCAATAATGGGATAAAACTGTAAGTTACATAATCTTTTAAATATTTCTTTTAAACATATAAATTTCACAGTCTCGTATTCTATCTCAATAGCTCAGATATATCAAGTGCCAATATCAAACGGATAAGGAATACCATATAAAATGCCAGGCATCAGTGGAAGGATACTTTCATGAATATTCGGACGACTAACGATATAACGCACGATTATGCCGAGGTCGTACGGCCCGATCTAGAATAATATGTACACTGCTGAGGGTCAACCGGAACGACCATAGAAGAAAGGAAGGAACTTATAGAATTACGAGACACGTGCTTACAATATAGTACATGAGCATAAGGTGAATATAACCTTTATTGTTTCTCAATTAATTTGCCAACAACTCAAGGTGATAAGGCTCAGCCTTATATATATATATTTCAAATATATATTTCTATATCAATTTCAATCATGAATTCAATTAATTAAGCCAGCAGAATGAGTTCAAATATGTAACGACCTAAAATCCATTTTAGGTTGTGATGGCGCCTAACACCGTTGCCAGGCAGGCTAACAATAATTAATTAACTTAATTACTCATTTTAGTATTTGAAATCATGATTTTATTCAATTTAATAATAAAAGTTGGACTTTATAGAGTAAATAAAAATATTTTCACAATTCCAATACAAAATAACCCATAATCACTCAAAAACCAGGTGTCACAAGTGCATGAGCATCAACTAGAAAGTAAAATAAAATACAGCATTTGTACGGAACACAAATTAGACAGAAAAAATATAAATACTCGGAAGGAGACTCTGTTGGCTGCGGATTGTAGTATAGGGTGCAGCTCACCTATGTCCCTACAATAACTGCGCCTCCACGCCCACAAGGCCACTAGACATATATGTATCTGCACAAAACAATGTGCAGCAAGTGTATTATGAGTATGTAAATCAACGCGTACCCAGTAAATATCCCGTCTAACCTCGAAAAAATAGTGACGAAAGGTCGACTCCGACGCTTGCTATGGGCTAACAATAAATACCGATAATATACTTAAGTGTGGATTGTATGAAATAGTTGTAAACTCAATAATAAGAAGTGAGTGGACAATTCTTTTATTTATAGGAAATATTTCCAAACTTATTCTCATCATTTAACAATTTATATCTCAAGCCAAAGAAGCAATATCAATTATAATTGATTCCAAAGATTTATCATACAAATTATGCTGAGGTCGAACGGCCCGATCTAATATAATATTTTAATTGTGCACTGCCGAGGGTCGAACGGCGCGAACAATAGATGCATCTATCTGCTACCGAGGCGTTCGGCCCGCTCCACAAAAGAGGAAACACATTACACAGTCAATTCAAGATTTATTAAGGGGAAAATATTCCAAGAATAAAAAATTCTCATTTAACGGTCAAGTAAATGAAGTTTAAACTTTTTACAATTCCTTTATCGAGTTTGTAAATATTTTAAACAATTAAATTAACAAGTAGGGCGCAAACATCGCAAGTACAATATGATATGGGTCCTAGACTACCCGGACATAAGCATAATAGTAGCTACACACGAACTCTCGTCACCTCGTGCATATGTAGCCCCCACAAATATAAGCACATAATAATTCGATTCACTTATGGATCAATTCCCTCTTACAAGGATAGAAAGGAGACTTACCCTGCTCCGAGATTCCATAACCGGCTCCCAAGCCTTTCAAACAACTCAACTGATGCCCAACACTCCAAAACTAGACAATAAATGTGCAAATCCATAAATATATACTCCAATACTCATTATAATCATATTTACAACAATTTCTAACTCCGTTCGAAAAGTCGATAAAATCACCCTCGGGCCCACGTGCCCGGATTCCAAAACTTTTCAAAGCTAAACATTACCCATGGCATCCCGAACTCAAATATATAATTTACTCTCAATTCCATGCCCAAATTCGTGGTCAAAATCTAAAAAAATAAATTTCTAGGTTTTCTACCAAAATCCAAAATTTTCACTACATTTCCATGTTAAAATCTATATATAATTCAAGTATTTAACTTGCAATAGGTGGGAATCACTTACCTTGACATAGATGATGAAAATCTCCTCTTCATAAGCTCCAAAAACCGCCCAACCAAGAGAGAAATTAGTGAAATGGGCTAAATCCCGCTTTTTAAAATATTCTGCCCAGCACAATCGCCCCTTCTTCGCGTTTGCGACCAAAGCCTCACATTCACGATGCCTTCAGGCCCTACTCCTTCGCGTTTGCGAAGGCTGCATGACTCCAGGCCCCCGCTCTCTCTCTCTCTTCTTCGCGTTCTCGTAGCCTTGGTCGAATTCGTGAAGGCCTTCCCAGCTACTGCCTTGCGTTCGTGTCCACTGCCTCGTGTCGCGAAGGCCAAATCCCAGCAACCTCAAAGTTCCTCGTTGCGAACGCGGGACTCCCTTCGCCTTCGTGAAGAAGGAAACCAGATACCAGCAATAGCAGTTCCAAAACAGCTCAAATCGATCTGAAACCACCCCGAAACACACCTGAGGTCCCCGGGACCCTGTCCAATCACACCAACCAGTCCCATAACATAACATGGACCTGCTCGAGGCCTCAAATCACATCAAACATCAACAAATCATGAATTGCACCCCAATTCAAGCTTAATGAACTTTAGAACTTCAAACTTCTACATTCGATGTTGAAACTTATCAAATCCCGTCCAATTAACCTCAAATTTTGCACATAAGTCGCATTTGACATTGCTGACCTACTTCAACTTCCGGAATCGGAACCCGACCCCGATATAAAAAGGTCTACTCCTGGTAGAACTTCTCAAAAACCTTCAAACTTCTAACTTTCACCAAATGATCCCAAAATGACCTACGGACCTCCAAATCCACATCCAGACGCGCTCGTGATACCAAAATCACCTTACGGAGCTATTCCCGGACTCTGAATCCCAAACGGACATCGATAACAATGAAATACGCTTCAACCCAAATTTATGAAATTCTTCCAAAAATGCCAGCTATCCACAATAGGCACCGAAATACTCCCGACTCATCCAAAACCCGATCCGAACATACACCCAAGTCCAACATCATCATACGAACTCAGTCAATTCCTCCAACTTAAAGCTTTCGAAATTAGAATTTTCTTTCCAAATTAACTCTGAACTTTCCCGAAACTCAATTCCGACCACACATATAAGTCATAATACCTAAAGTGAAGCTGCTCATGGCCTCAAACCCCCGAACGACCCGCTAGAGCTCAAAACAACTGGTCGGGTCGTTACATTCTCTCCCACTTAAACATACGTTCGTCCTCGACCGTGCTAAGAACTACTCTCGAGTTGTCTGAAATCACTGTTTAACACCTCGTGCACCTACCCATGCTACCACAACCCAGTTGATCACATTGGCTCGAGCAAACCTGAAAATCCTCCCTTTTATCTAGTCAAATAAGCCTTAGAGCCAAATTCCAACATCTGAAATTCTCTACCATGTATGTTTCCAACATACGAACACCGTATTAATCGCTACACGATGCACCAATACATGTTTGCNTAGTCAAATAAGCCTTAGAGCCAAATTCCAACATCTGAAATTCTCTACCATGTATGTTTCCAACATACGAACACCGTATCCATCACTACATGATGTACCAACACATGATTTTATACTCTTACCAAATTCACACCATTCGTCGCATTATTCACATGACCATAATAACATCCTCTGACAACAATAGCCGGAATCCCACGAATTCGATGCCCACAACACACCTCATGAAGCATATAAGTCTTGTTTCCTCTCTCGCAATACTGTCACGATAAAAGAGATATGTAAAAACTCATAACCACCTGCCGAATCACTATTCGTGGAGTCTCTCCTCCCGACAGAAATCATTACCTCATTCTGGACTAAATATCAATATTTACTCTTTAATGTGCCTCATATAAATCCGATCGCACTGATCCCAGGTCCAATGATCTCGTCTTACCCAGTACAAGCTACTCAGGCAATAAGCCACGTTAGACACTGCCAAAAGTCTCATATGATGCCACCATGTGCCAACAATCCACAAACTCGACTATGGTACGTCAGGAAAACGAACACTGAAAAGAACTACTCAACCCACGTAACTAATTAAACAACTGAAAAGGTGTCATGAATCTTTCTCAGAAAATGCGGGACAAAACACACAGGAATAGATATAGGGAACTGTGCTCAATATCACATTGTTGCGGCGTGCAACCCAATCCACACATGATACCGTTGCGGCGTGCAACCTGGTCCAACCATTCTACCCGTGGCGGTGTGCCACCCGATCCAAACAACATCTCTGTAGCGGCTTGCCATCCTATCCACACATAATAATAAATAGGGAAATACCTATCAAGCCAGAAACGTTTATACCTACGAAATACCAGAATATCAACCACAAGCACGCGAAGTGCATAATACAAATCCTGGGGAGATGGGTAGCGTCATACGCTATAAAATTCAAGCACAACTAAGGTGTGATATATGATCTGCATCTCGAGAGCCATCCTGCTCACATAACACCACCACTATGCGGGATCTCAACACGTTGTACAAATAATCAAGCGGTCTCATAACCCACACGGCACAACAGAGTATTACATGAAATAGATGACGACTAAAATAACATCCAAGGCCCGAAGATTCCTTCGTAAACAACGCTAAGCTGAAATGAACACACCCGACCTGATATAGAGCACACATTCATATCTAGATCCATCCACTGATCTCAAGCTGATTCTAATCGTACTGCACTGGGCTAATAACCTTCCAAGGATCCACAACAACCTTATTCATGACAACAGTTGTCCAATCCGTAACAAACTTCAACAGTTCACAATCAAATGAATAGAGCGCCTCCCACGCCTAAGCTCTCACATTAGCGATAGTACCATAATCTCCATACTTAGTATCAATCTTTAATCAAACAAGTGACTATATGTCACACTCATACAATCTTCCTGTGGGATACGCTCCCACGACCTTCAGCACCAGATAACAAGTATGCACATCCATTCCACCAACCATACTAATGTTGTAAAGCAAATCAAGAATCCGCAATCAGTACACAAAGCTTCTTATACAGGACACCGATCTCAGGTGACGCTAAAGACAATACCAGCTTACTCTAACCATCTGAATCCTTTCCTGCTCATCCGAGCTCGTGACATTCTTGTCAATACCAAACTGCAACCTTGATTCTCAAATTCCAATTCCCATGCCGCTTACTGTACCTAACATACCAATACGGGAGAGTAAAAAACAATTCATAATAACTCCTTAACCACTAGTAGAATAAACCCTTCATTATACAGAAACCTCTTACTTAGCTCATTTAAGAAGAACCAATGCAACGCAACTGAATTCTTAAACCACGGGAACACAAACCTCATGTCGCGATCTAAATCGCCATGAGTCTTCCGAAATCCATTTACTCAACCTAGTCCTTAGAACCAAATACCTCCCAAATCAATCGAATTACGGTGGTTGTCAAGCCTCGCGCGTACCGTCGCAAACGACATATATAACTTAACATGCTGAGGGAACTCATCACGACCACAATCATGTCAATTCAACCATTATTAGCTGACCCGTCTTCTTTCAATTTTGTTCTTAACTTGCTGTAGAAATAATGATAATAGCTCCACTCAAACGTAATGAATCAAATTTGCACTCGTCCCGAATGACCCCATTTCACAAGACCACATTGCCTCAAAACCCACGAACCATCTCATACCCTCCTTGTTTGCACATTCACATCTTCAACTGGTACACCCATTCTGATAATTTTTCTAAGAATCCAAAGTTACTTTCTCCTATTCCTCCAATGCTACATCGCAGACCGATGATAACATAGAACAGTCCAAGCCCCTTGTCCATAATTTACTGTAATGCTCGATACTTAACCATACTACGAACTCGAAATCCTTAGGCACCGCACTTTAGATTGTTTTGAATACACTAGGACCGTTGTTACGAGTCACCCATTCTGACTTGTTCCCAAATATAATCAAACTCCAAGGCCCTGCTAGCACATGAACACCCTCTCAAAGAAGCACCCAGCCGACTCACGTCCTTGTACATCACATCTACATGAAGCACAGACTCTGAGTCTTCCCAAAGCTTGAACATGAATCGATAAGGCCAATTATAACACACATTCCTCAAATCCTTGGCTCAAATCACCACTGATGTTCTCTTTCCTTAGTCGTAACAACCTACCAATATGACGATAACCAGAAACCTCATAAGTAGACAACCATGAAATCAAATTGTAGGCGGTTGGGCTCTCCCACTTAGCTTGAAGCTACCATCACATGATCCTGGAATGTACCAAGATTCCTTCTCCCTTACTGACATGACCTCGCACAATCGACCCGCCAAATTCGTCGAAATCTTCCTATTAACCATTTCATGAAAGCTCTGAATCACTAGACACATTTACATATTTGACCTCTTACCAGATAGCCAGTAAAATTCTTCGTACAAGCTTCATCAACACCATGCAACCGCTAACCCGCTCATAGGAAATATCCCACCTGTGGAAATTCCATGCCGACCTTTTTCAACGATGCTGCACCGAGTACAATTACTATGAAACTAATAAACCCTCCTGAGCCCGTGCTCATTCACCAATTGTACAAGACCGTTCACTCCCCATTGACATCAACTAAAGGTGTGATGATACATTCCAATCCAAGTCATGTTGCCTCCCTCTTTATATTAAGCAACTCCCTTCTGTCGTATCCAACCTTCCTCAGTAGTAGCCAATATTCCAAATTAGTCCATAGTCCTAGTCACTGTCCACCATGAATCCCAAATCACTCTAAAATTTCCCCAAGGCGTGTAGCTATCCTACCACATAACCCATATGCTACTTTGTCACTCTCCCACTTTGGTCAAACTCTCTCCTTTAAGCAACTACTCGACTTCTGTTTTCTTACACTTGGCCTTCTAGAAGCTTAACCACCGCAAGACACCTCCCGCATGTCCTTCCTCATCCTTCGCTGCCCAGTTGTTGCCTTAAATAGAAATTCATCTCTGTAGCACCTGAACCAACAGATCGCCACCAACTCTAACCCTCCCTGAAGATCATCTTCCTTTAGCCATCAATATTAGGATCACCGATTCGATCCTGAACCACAGCACACTGTGACCTCTGACAACCGCTTCCCCAGCATCATTCGCAATACCCTGCCCTGAAGGCGAATTGTAGAAAACCGTAACACCGGCGAACTTAACATATTCAATCAAGGATGACGACACCACAATACAAATCAAGATTCCAAGAATAAAAAATTCTCATTTAACGGTCAAGTAAATGAAGTTTAACCTTTTTACAATTCCTTTATCGAGTTTCTAAATGTTTTAAACAATTAAATTAACAAGTAGGGCACAAACATCACAAGTACAACATGATATGGGTCCTAGACTACTCGGACATAAGCATAATAGTAGCTATGCACGGACTCTCGTAACCTCTCGCGTACGTAGCCCCCACAAATAGAAGCACATAATAATTTGATTCACTTATGGGGTTAATTCCCTCTTACAAGGCAAGAAAGGAGACTTATTTAATTCCGAGATTCCATAACCGGCTCCCAAGCCTTTCAAACAACTCAATCGATGCCCAACGCTCCAAAACTAGTCAATAAATATGAAAATCCATAAATACATACTCCAATACTCATTATAATCTTATTTACAACAATTTCCAACTCCGTTCGAAAAGTCAATAAAATCACCCTCGGGCCCACATGCCCGGATTTCAAAAATTTTGGGAGATAAACATTACCCATGGCATTCCGAACTCAAATATATAATTTACTCTCAATTCCATTCTCAAATTCGTGGTAAAAATCCAAAAATATAAATTTCTAGGTTTTCTACCAAAATCTCAAATTTTCACTAATTTTCCATGAATTCCCATGTTAAAATCTATATATAATCCAAATATTTAACTTGCAATAGGTGGGAATTACCTACCTTGACATAGATGATGAAACTCTCCTCTTCAAAAGCTCCAAAAATCGCCCAACCAAGAGAGAATTGAGTGAAATGGGCGAAATCCCGCTTTTTAAAACATTCTGCCTAGCACAGTCGCCCCTTCTTCATGTTCACGATGATGCCTTCAGGCCCTACTACTTCGCGTTCGTGGTTGAAGCTTCATGTTCATGAAGGATAAATGACTCCAAGGCCCTGCTCCTTCTCTCTTCTTCGCATTCGCGTAGCCTTGGCCGCGTTTGCGAAGGCCTTCCCAGCTACTGTCTCGCATTCGCATCCACTGCCTCGCATTCGCGAAGGTCAAATCCCAGCAGCCTCAAAGTTCCTCTTCGCGAACACAGGACTTCCTTCACGTTCACGAAGAAGGGAACCAGATACCAGCCAAAGCAGTTCCAAAACAGCTCAAATCGATATGAAACCACCTCGAAGCACAGCCGAGGTCCCCGAGACCCCGTCCAATCACACCAACCAGTCCCATAACATAACACATACTTGCTCGAGGCCTCAAATCACATCGAACATCACCAAATCATGAATCGTACCCCAATTCAAGCTTAATGAACTATAGAACTTCAAACATCTATATTCGATACCGAAACCTATCAAATCACATCCGATTGATCTCAAATTTTGCACACAAGTCGCATTTGACATTGCAGACCTACTCCAACTTCCAAATAGGAATCCGACCCAAATATAAAAAGGTCCACTCCCGGTCAAACTTCTAAAAAACCTTCAAATTTCTAACTTTTGCCAAATGACTCCAAAATGACCTATGGACCTCTAAATCCACATTCGGACGTGCTCCCGATACCAGAATCACCTTACGGAGCTATTCCCAGACTCGGAATCCTAAACGAACATCGATAACATTGAAATGTGCTTCAACCCAAATTTATGAAATCCTTCAGAAAATGCCATATTTCCACAATAGGCGCTGAAACGCTCCCGAGTCATCTAAAACCCGATCCGAACATACACCCAAGTCCAAAATCATCATATGAACCTGTTGAAACCTTCAAATCCCGATTTCGTGGTCGTTTACTCAAAATTCACACTTCAGACAATTCCTCCAACTTAAAGCTTACGAAATTAGAATTTTCTTTCCAAATTAACTCCGAACTTTTCCGAAACTCCATTTTGACCACACGTACAAGTCATAATACCTGAAGTGAAGTTGCTCATGGTCTCAAACTGCCGAACGGCACGCTAGAGCTCAAAACGACTGGTCAGGTCGTTACAAAATAATTCAAATATTACATATAAAGTCCTAAATCTACCCGGACAAAAACATGCTTTAGCTACATACGGACACTCCTCATCGCGTGCGTACATAGCACTCACAACTAGTAACACATAACAATTACATCACCTAGGGGTTAGTTTCCCTCTCAAAAGGTTAGACAGGAGACTTACCTCGCTCTGAAGTTCCATAACCGACTCCAACAACTCTCTAACATCTCACACCAATGCCCATCGATCCAAAACTATTCAAACAAGGTGCAAATCAATCAAAATATACTCCAATGCATGTAATTTAATAGTTTATAATAATTCTCAACTCCGCTCGAAAAGTCAACAAAGTCAACCATCAGGCCCAAGCGCCCGGATTGCAAAAATCCTTGAAGATGATCATTACCCATAATACCACGAACTCGAACATATAGTTTATTCCTAATTCCATGTCCAATTTTGTGGTAAAAATCCAAAATACTAATTTCTAGGTTTCTTTCAAAATCTCACAATTTCTACTAATTTCCATATTTAAATCCTTGTAGAATACATGTAGTTAGCTAACAATATGCAGGAATTACTTACCTTGACATAGATAATGAAAATCTTCCCTCCACGAGCTCCAAAGTCGCCCAACCAAATGAAAAATGGGAGAGAAATGGGCTAAGTCCCGTATTAAATCAATTTGCACAGGCCCGCTCCTCTTCGCGATCGTGAAACAACCATCGCGGTCGCGAAGGCCAGAATCACTGCCTCCAAAATCTCCTCTACGTGTTCGCGACCTCTTCTTCACGTTCGTGAAGACTTCTAACCCCTGCACTTCACGTCCGCGGGCCATCAACCGTGTACGCTAAGGCTTAGCGCCTGTCAGGCCCCAGCTCCCCTTTCTTCTTTGCGTTCGCAACCTCCAAGTCGCGTTCGTGTAGGCAACCCCAGCCTCTTCTCCGCGTCCGCGGCTCCTGCGTCGCGTTCGCGATGAGCAATTCCCAGAAGCCCCAAAATTATTCTTCGCGAACGCATGAGACCCTTTGCGTTCGCGAAGAACAAAACTAGACACCAACACCAACAGTTGCAAAACAAGAAAAATGGTTCGAAATCACTCTGAATCAGACCCGAGGCCCCTCGGACCCCGTCCAATCACACAAACAAGTCCCAAAATACAACACAAACCTGCTCGATGCCTCAAATCACACCAAAATACATCAAAACTACTAATCGACGATCGAAACCTTCTTTCAACCTTCAGATATTCAAACTTCGACGAACGCGTCTGATTCATACTTAAACATTCCGGAATGATGCCAAACTTTACGTGCAAGTCATAAATCATGATAAGAACCTATTCCAAGGCTCGGAACACCAAACAGACATCGATAACACCAAAGTCCACCTCAAACGAAACTTAAAAAATTCCAAAACCTTCCAAATGCCAACTTTCCACAATAAGCGCCGAAATGCTCCTGGGCGACCCGATACTAAACCTGAACACACTGTACCAAAAACATGATCATGCACCTTTGTTAAAATCACACCATGCACCGCATAATTAGCATGCTTGTAATAACATCCTCCAACCGTAGAAGCTGCAAGTTCCCTAACCTGATGCCTGTAGTATACCTCATATACGTATAAGCCCTAATCCAACCCTCGCAATACTGCAAAGATGAAAACGACGCGTATAAGCTCATAACCACCTACCAAATAAATAAATCATGGAGTACCTCCTCTTGCCAAGAATCATTACCTCATTCTGAACTTAATAACGATAATTTCCCTTTAATATACCCTACATAAATTATCGCACTTATCTTATGTCCAATAACCTCGTCTCACCCAGTGCAAGCTACTCGGGCAACAAGCCACCTCAAATACCATCAAAAATCTCATACAGCACCAACAAGCTACAACTCGAATATGACTCATACGGAAGAATGAACTCCAATAAGGAACTACCCAGCCCGCGTAACGAATAAAACGGCCAACAGATGCTATAGACCTTTCTCGGAGACAAGAAACAAGACACACACAAACAATAAGTATACGGAACCATACTCAACATCTAACTGTTACAGCGTGCAACCCAATCCAACTATGACACTATTGTTGCATGCTACCCAATCCGAATATGACATCCTTGCGGTGCGCAACCTGATACACACAACATACATGTGGTGGCATGCCACCCGATCCAAACAATATACCCGTTGTGGCATGCCAGCCGATCGACACAAAAATCAATAAGGAAACATCCATCAAGCCGTAATGCTTATACTTACGAGATACCCAAATATCGACCACAAGCACGCCAAGTGCATAATACAACACTGGGGAGTCGGATAGCGCCATACGCTACAAACCCCAAGCACGACTAAGGTGCAATAAATGACCTGCATCTCGAGAGCCACCTCATAACCCACATTGCACAATAGTGTATTACATGGAATAGCTGATGACAAGAATAACATCCAACGCCCGAAGACTCCTCCATAAGCAATGCTATGGTGAATGAACACATCTGACCTGACGTAGAGCACATACTCACATTAATCTTTCAAGGATCCACAATGGCCATATTCATGACACTCACGAGAAGCCGTCCAATCCAGACCAAACTCTGAAGGTCCACAACCAAATGAATAGAGTGCCTTTCGGGCATAAACTCTCATATTAGCGATAGTACCAGAATCTCCATACTTGGTTTCAATCCTTAACAATCAAGTGACTAACATGTCACACTTATATAAATTTTCCCATGGGATACACTCTCACGACCTTCCGCACCAGGTAGCAAAGTGTGCACCTCTATACCACCAACCGTACTAATTATGTAAAGCAAATCAAGAATCCGTAAATCAATACACAATGCCCCTTACACAGGACACCATTCTCAGGTGACACTAAAGTAAATTTCAGCTTACTCTGAACATCTGAATTCTTCCCTGCTCATCCGAGCTCGTGATATTCTTATCAACATTGAGCCATAACCTTGATCCTCAACTTCCAATTCTCATGTCGCTTACTGCACCTATCATGCCACTATGTGAGAGTATAAGAATTCATCATAACCCCTGAATTACTAGTAGAATAATCACTTCATTGGCTAAAAACCTTTCACTTAACTCATTTCAGAATAACCATTGTAACAGGCAATTGAATTCTCATAACCGCAGAAAATACAAACTGTCAAGTTGTGGTTTAAACCGCCATAACTCTTTCGGGATCCATTTACACATAACAAGGCCATTTGAATCACATACCTCCCAAATCAATCAAATTATGGTGGCTTTCAAGCCCGCACGTACAACCACAAACCACATGTATAACTTAACACGCCAAAGGAACTGATCATTGCCACAATCATGCTGATTCAAACCATTACTAACCAATCCAACTTCTTCCAATTTACTCTTGAGTTGCCTTAGAAATAATAATAGCTCCATTCAAAAATATAACGAACTCAATCAGCACTCATCCCGAGTGATCCGAATCACGAGACCTCATCGTCTCAATACCCATGAACCATCTCAAACTCCCATTAAGTGCACAATAGCATCACCAACTGGTACACAAATTCTGCAAGACCTCTTGTGAATCCAAAGCTATTTCTCCCATTCCTCCAGTATTATCCTGCAAACCCGATGAAAACATAGAAAATTTCCCATGTATTCTTCTCACTCTACTGCAAAATCCCGATCTTCAGCCACACAAAGAACCCAAATTCCTTAGACACCGTGCTTACATCCTTGAACCCATTAGAACCACTATTAAGAGTCACCCACTCTGAACTGGTCCCGAATATAATCAAACTCCAATGCTTTGTTACCACATAAACACTCCCAAAGAAGCAACCGGATGAATTCTTTTCCTTGTACATCACATCCACAAGAAGCATACACTCTGAGTCTTCCCAAAACCTACAGCTGAATCGATAAGACGAAATATAGCACACATTAATAAAGTTCTTTGCTCGAATTAACCTTGATGTTTTCTTTTCTTAGTCATAAATAATCCACCAATGCACCGATAACCAGAAACCACACAAGCATAGAACCACGTGATCCAATCGTAGACGATGGGCACCCCCACTTAGATTTAAGCTACCATCATATAAATGTAGAACCCATAAAGATTGCTCCTTCTCAATTACCATGATCTCGCACTGTCAACCCGCCAAATTTCTCGTAGTCTCTTGTTAAACTATTCATGAACATTCTGAATTATCAGCCATTATCGCATATTCGACCTTCTGTTGGGTAGTAAGTAGAAACTTTATCAAAATCATGCAACCGCTAACTTGCTCACAGGAGATAACCCACCTGTGTAATTCTATACTGATATCTTCCAACAACGTTGCACTGGGTACAACTACCACAAAATCAGTAAACCCTCCTAAGCTCATACTCGTCCACCAGCTGTACAAGTCTGTTTATTCCCCATTGACATCAACTGAATGTCCGACAATATATTCTAAACTCGAAGTCATGTCATATCCCATGATGATAATCAAGGTCTTGCACCTCTAAACACTCCAAGCAACTTCTTTCAGTCATATTTAACCTTCATCAGCACAGTATCCACCATTCTAAAATAAAATCTGTAGACCTAGTCACTATCCACCATAATTCTCAAATCACTCTAAGCTTTTCTCAAGGCATGTGGCTATCCTACCACAGAATCCATATACTACTTTGCCACTCCCACTTCGGTTAAACCATCTCCTTTAAGCAACTTCTAGGCCTCTGTTTTTCATATTTGACCTACTAGTAATTCAATCACAGCGAGACTCCTCCCACCATGTCCTTCATCATCTTTTGCTGCCCAAATGTTGCCTTAAATCAAAATCAATCTTTATAGCACCTGAACTAATAAATTTCTACCAACTCTAAGTCTCCTCGAAGATCATCTTTCTCGAGCCATCAACATTAGAAACACTGATTCGATTCTAAAACCGCTACACACCGCCATCCCTAATAGCCGCTTCTCAAGCACCGTTTCACAATACCTTGCCCCGAAGGAAAATCAAAGAAGACCATAACACCGATGAACCTTAATGCTTTCAAACAAGGACGACGAAACCATAACACAAATGACAATTCCACCACCCTCAAGAATGTCATGTCTCATTACTCCTTCAACCAAAGCTTGAACATCTATAGTCTGATTGCCTTTCCTCCGTTGGGATTAAATGTCGAACCTCTAAACCATGCACTGAGAAATCCTCCTTTTGAGTCATTTACTGCCTCGACACATAAATAAGCACCCTACCATTATACCAATCTTTGGGATAACAACGCATGAACATCATAACAATTTGTGCATAGCCTCAAAACCATAGGAAATACAGATACTGAGCTGAAATGACAGAACAACCACGTCTGTAGTACACTTACAACTCCTTGATGCGCAATTGATAACAACTGATCCACGTCGCATAAGATCGAGTAGGAAGGAAATGAAGGCATAAGCTTCAATGGAATCAAGTCGCATAGTGAGGAATCAAGAAGGGAAATGCTCCCAATAGCCATGTATCCTCTCGAAGATAGGTACATACGTCTCTGTACTGATTCGCAAGACTCTACTAGACTTGCTCATGACTCGTGAGACCCAAGTGAACCTAGAGCTCTGATACCAATCTCTCACGACCCAAAACCCACTATAGGTCGTGATTCCATCCAACGTCGTCGTTAGGCAAGCCAACGGTGAACTAACAACTTAGTTATTCATTTTATTATTTTTGAAATCATAAATCTTGTTAGGTGGAGACATAAATGTGTTAAAGTCGTAGATACATATAATTTAAATATTATACAAGTAAAAGTGTATCGAGGTTAAGCAAACCATAAGCAAATTCTAGAATCATCCCAAAACCCAGTGTCACAAGTGTATATGCATTTAATAAGGAGTACAATAATAATACAACATTTGTCCGAAATGTAAATAAGATAGGATAAAGTAAATAGTACGATGTAGAATCTATGGGCTGCGATACGTAGCCTAGAATGCAGCTCACCATAAAGTCTCCTCAGTACCTGCACCTACTCGCCAAGCTGACCGCCGATTGAACATGTCAGATCCTGCACATTTAGTTCAGAAGTGTAGCATGAGTACGTAAATCAATGCGTACCTAGTAAGTATCTAGCCTAACCCCTGAAAAGTAGTGATGAAGGGTCGACATCGACACTTACTAGAGGCCCAATAAAGCAATATGATAAATCATAAGTAGATATGAAGCACAATAGCAATAATGGGGTAAAACTGTAAGTTACATAATCTTCCAAAATTTTCTTTTAAAGATATAAATTTCACAGTCTCGTATTCTATCTCAATAGCTCAGATATATCAAGTGCCAGTATCAAACGGATAAGGAATACCATATAAAATGCCATGCATCAGTGGAAGGATAATCTCGTAAATATTCGGACGGCTAGTGATATAACGCACAATTATGCCGAGGTCGTACGGCCTGATCTAGAATAATGTGTACACTGCCAATGGTCGACCGGAATGAACCATAGATGAATCTATTATACTGTCGAGGCGTTCGGTCTGCTCCACAAGAAAGGAAGGAACTTACCGAATTACGAGACACATGCTTATAATACAGTACATGAGCATAAGGTGAATATAAGCTTTATCGTTTCTCAATTAATTTGCCAACAACTCAAAGTGATAAGGATCGGCCTAAATATATATATATATATATATAAAAATCAATTTCAATTATGAAATTAATTAATTAAGCCAGCAGAATGACGTCAAATAATTCAAATATTACATGATAAAGTCCTAAGTCTACCCGGACATAAACATATTTTAGCTATATACGGACTCTCTCCACCTCGTGCGTATGTAGCACCCACAACTAGTAACACATAATAATTACATCACATATGGGGTAGTTTTCCCCTCACAAGGTTAGACAGGAGACTTACCTCGCTCTGAAGTTCCATAACCGGCTCCAACGCCTCTCTAGCACCTTAAACCAATGCACATCGATCCGAAACTAGTCAAACAAGGTACAAATCAATCAAAATATACTGTAATGTGTATAATTTAACAGTTTATAATAATTCTCAACTCCGCTCGAGAAGTCAACAAAGTCAACCCTTGGACCCACGTGCCCGGATTCCAAAACTTCTTGAAGATGATCATTACCCATAACACCACGAACGCGAATATATAGTTTATTCCTAATTCTATGTCCATTTTCGTGGTAGAAATCCAAAATACCAATTTATAGGTTTCTTTTAAAATCTCACAATTTCTACTAATTTCCATGTTTAAATCCTTGTAGAATCCATGTAGTTAGCTAGATCAATCTGCCCAGGCCCGCTGTTCTTCGTGATCGCGATCGCGACGTCCAGAATCACTGCCTCCAAGATTTCCTCTATGCTTTCGCAACCTCCTCGTCGCGTTCGCGAAGCCTTCTGACCCCTACCCTTCGCGTTCACGGGCCACGAGCCGCATTCACAAAGGCTTAGTGCTTGTCAGCCCCCAGCTCCCCTTTCTTCTTCATATTCGCGACCTCCATGTTGTGTTCGCGTAGGCTTCCCCAGCCTCTTCTCCATGTTCGCGGCTCCTGCATCGCGTTCGCAATGAGAAATTCCTAGCAGCCCCAAAATCCTTCTTCGCGAATGGATGAAATCCTTCTTCGCGAACAGATGAAACCCTTTACGTTCGCGAAGAACAAAACCAGACACCAGCACCAGTAGTTGCAAAACAAGGAAACATGGTCTGAAATCACTCTGAATCACTCCCGAGGCCCCCGGGACCCCGTCAATCACACCAACAAGTCCCAAAACACAACTTTCCAACATTCAAACTCCGACGAACGCATCTGATTCACACTTAAATATTCTGGAATGATGTTAAACTTTACGTGCAAGTCATAAATCACGATACAAACCTATTCCAAGGCTCGGAATCCCAAACGTACATCGATAATACCAAAGTCCACCTGAAACCAAACTTTGAAAATTCTAAAACCTTCAAAATGCCAACTTTTCACAATAAGCGCTGCAATGCTCCTGGGCGATCCAATACTCAACCTGAATATACACCCAAGTTCGGAATTATCATACGAACCCATTGGAATCTTCAAATCCCGAATCCTATATCATTCATTCAAAAGTCAAACCTTAGTGAATTCTTCCAACTTAAAGCTTCCGAAATGAGAATTTTACATCTGTATCATCTCCGAACTTCCCGGAATTCAATTCCGACTATGCGTACAAATCATAATACATGAAGTGAAGCTACCCAAGGCCACAAACTGCCGAACGACGTGCTAGTGCTCAAAATGACCGGTCAGGTCATTACAAGAATCTTGTTTGCCCTGAAATGCTTCTCAATAGCCTTTCTATCAGCATCGTTGTACTCTTTTCTTGTTTTGGGACTGTAACTGTTCTCTCACCAACAGTTTTCATGGGAACAAAATGTCCATCACATATTACATCCCACAACAGTGAGTCCTCAACCATGATAAAGTCAGGCATTCTTATTTTTCACCAACCATTGTATTGGCCGTTGAATCTTAGTGGTCTGTAGGTTGATTGTCCTTCCTTGAAGTTTGGTGGAGCAGCCATGAGGATCCTTTCTAGGTGTTAAACTTTTAGAAAGAATTTGCTCTGATATCAATTGATAGAAATTAAGGGCTCACTAAACTGTATAGAGAACCAGGTTCTCTACCAGTTCCCACAGTAAGCAACATATTGTAAAATCAAACAGTATAGGGAACCATGTTTTCTTTTTGTTCCCACAGTAAATATGCAGTTGATGAATATAAAATATTTACTTATTATAACTTTTAATATCCTACTTTAAATAATATACTTAAATTATATTTCAAATTTTTCCTCATTCTAACTATTTTCGCAAAAAAGAAAAAGAAGAAAAAATGATTATAAATAACAGAAGAAAGAAGACAGAATGCTTGATGAAAGTCTGCTATGGAAAACACAAGAATTAAAATGGAAAAATGGAAGCCTATAATTGAAGTTTCAACATGTTCAAACCCCCTTCCTTAGACGTATCCAAACTCCTATCTTGGACGTATCCAAGCTCTTATCTTGGATACATCCAAGCTCCTATCTTCAGACGTGTCTAAGCTCCTATTTTCAGACATGCCCAAGCTCCTAGTCTTGGACACATCAAACATTTAATTCTTGTTATACTTTTGAATAAATGGAATGCAAATTTGCGGGAAGAGGAAAGAGGGAGCAAGACAACTACTTTTCTCTAAACTTTTGTCTTAACTTCTTTCTTTACCTATTTCATTTTCTTCTTGTAAGTTTTCAGTAATATTCTAGAATTTTTTTTTATTGTGAGATTTAAATATTCCATAGTGGAGTAATATCGTTTGTTGGGATAGTTGATGAATCTTGATAAATTGTTTTATAATATTATTTCAGTTTTAATACATCCTTGGCTTGAAATTTTCTTTTTATAATTCATACTGTGTTGAAATAATGGTTTCTAATTAATCATTATTATCACTTCTATATATTTTCTTTAAGTTATTCTTATATTAATATTATAATTCTCACAAAACAAAATTAATATATAATAACCAATGAATAAAATAGTAGAGTGGGAATATTTTTTGGTAAATTTCTTATTTCAAATCTGTAATCTTGTTTATCTCAGTTTTAATTCTCACGGGGAATTGTTGTAGGTGAAATTACTGTTTTTTAGTAAAACTATTCTCACGAATTTTTTACTACCTTTTAGCACAATTCAGGCAAGAAATTATTTCGGTTTGACCGTCACTAGTTTTAATTCAATTAATTACATAACATCACGGAGTGCTATTAATTGACTTTTTCTTAGTGAGCAAATATAATCACTAGCAATTATTATTTAGAGAAATACATATAGAAATTGAGATTTTATTGTAATAATATTATCATGTGAATTCAACGTTTCCCAACTCTTTTTAAATTGTAAATTTTTCGGAAGTTGTTTGTTTTGCTTTAAGTAATTAACAAGTTTTAAAACCTCACTCAACTTTCATCAATTTGGTTCTCTCAAATAGTAGTAAAAATATAAAAAGACTGTAGCCTAGATTAACCAATATTTGTGGGACGATATCATAAACTATACTAGAATTTGGCTGAGTACGAGCAGAAAAATCCTATGCACATTGGTCTCGTCAAATTTTTGGCGCCGTTGCCGGGAATTGGCATAAATCTACTTAAGATTAAATATTTTGTTACTAATTTGGGAACTTACTATTAGTATTATTATCTTTGTTATCACTATTTACTAAATACTACTACTGTAACTATTACTATTACAAGTACTAACATCCTATAGAAGTGTTATTACCATCTATCCTTCTTATCATCATAAAAACATAGCAATCACTATTATTAATACTAGTACTACTCGTAACTATATTCTATATTAGTATTAGATTATTGTTTTCTATCGTTGGTTACTATTACTACTTACTGATTTTGTTTACTTTTTTTTTTTCATTACATCTATTGCTAATTAGTAATAATATAATTGATATTATCATATACTAATAGTAATAACAATAACGTTATCGTACTACTATTTTTATTTAATCGCTTATTGTTTTGTCATCTTTGTAATTTTCTTTGTCCTTGTTATTCATAACTTTCTTTTAATTATTTTCTTTTAATTACTACTACTAACACTTTAGGAGTTAAGATTATTATTGTTATTTTTTAGCATTTTGAGTAGTTTATGACCCGCTCTTCTACAAAAGAGTTGGTCAATTACGATCATGAAATTGAAAGATCTATTCGATTGTACAGGAAAGGACAAGCATTATCTTTTCAAAGCATAGCTTGTGAAGGAATGGAAAATCAAGAAGTAGAAGAGAGCAACCCACTGGAAATTCCATCATCAGTCCATATAGAGGATTAGTTTGATGAAGTGGCGCTAAGGCCAGCAAACAGAATCCTAAGGGATTATACTAGACCAGACCACTTCAACTGTAAATCTAGTGTCAGGAAACCTCCAATGACAGCCAACAACTTTGAAATCAGGACCGGCCTAATTCAAACAATTCAACAATCTTGTATCTTCACTGGAGATTCAAATGAAGATCCACACAATCATTTAATTGATTTTCTGAAACTTGTTGAAACTGCTAAGTATAATGGAGTATCTCCTGAAGCAATCAAGTTAAGGTTATTTCCTTTTTCTTTAAAAGGAGGCGCCAAGACTTGGTTGCGAAGTTTGCCTTAAGGATCTATTACCACAAGGGATCAGATGACTCAAAATAGTTTGAACAAATATTTCTCTCTTGCTAAAACCACAAAGTTAAGACAAGACATATTTAATTTCTTGCAGACTGACACTGAGTTAGTATATCAAGCTTGGAAAAGATTAAAGACAATGTTAAGAAAATATGTACACCATGACATTCCTGAACATATACAGTTATATATTTTTTATCACGGGTTAAAATCCACTTCTAGAAATATGATAGATGTAGCTGTAGGAGGTTTTGTAATGGGAAACACCACAGAGGAAGCATTATTATTATTGAATAAAATTTTTGAGAATGCCATCCAATAGCCATCTGAGTGTGTAATCATCAAGAAGGTTGCTACAGTAAATCAGGAAGACCCTTTAAATATGCCAACACAACAAATTATTTCTTTGGCACAAAAGTTTAACTTTTTCAGGTGAATACACAACAACCAAGCCAGTTTGAGGCTTGTAACATGTGTGGAGGAAACCATCAGAACCATGAATGTCAAGGAACCAACCACAATGATGAACATGTCAATGGCATCGATTACTAACAGTATCCTTTTAGAAATCCAATGGCACAGAAACATCCAGGTTTTTAATGGAGCAATCCAAATGGTGTTGAGAACTCTCAAAGCTTCCAGAAGCAATAAATACAGGATCCACCTGGATACCAGAATCTAAACTGTGGTCAATTAAACTTCAGATCATATCAGCAAGCAACTGGATATCAGCAAAGGCCTCAACAAGCCCATCTTAGTCTTGATGACCTTTTGTACAAGTATATTAAAGTCACTGATGAAAAGATGGAAAGCCAGAATTCATCCCTCAAAAATTTAGAAATTCAATTGAGCCAACTAGCAGCTCTTGTGTCAGAAAAGATTCAGGGTCCCTTACCAAGCAATACAGAGAAAAACCCAAAAGACCACCTTAAGGCCATCACCTTTCGGTCAGGTAAGGAACTCGGTGAACCTTATGGAGACAGACAAGAAAAGAACTAACCAGAACAACAGGTAGACAATAGGAAGAATGTTGAAAAACCTTCTGAACCATCAGAGGAGAAAGAAGTCAAGAAAAAAGAAGAAAAGAATATTGAAAAATTGACTCTTCTCTCTGTGACATTCCTTTTCCACAAAAACTGAAAAGAGAAAAGCTTGATAGTCAATTTGCAAATATTTTGGAGGTTTTAAAATATATTCACATCAATATTCCATTCACTGATACTTTATTACAAATTCCCTCATATGCCAAATTTTTAAAAAAATTTATCAAGAAAAAAAAAGAAAATTGGAAGAAGTTTTTGTGGTAATGCTTACTGAAAAATACAGTGATATACTTCAGAACAAGCTACCACAAAACCTTGGTGACCCAGGCAGTTTTACAATTCCATGCACTTTGGGAGGAGTATATTTTGAAAAAGTACTTTGTGATTCTAGAGCTTCAATAAATTTGATATCTTTTTCTACCTTTAGAAAATTGAATCTCGATGAAATGAAAGATATAGGTGTTTCTCTTCAGTTTGCAGATCTTAGTACTAAGACACCTAAGGGAATAATTGAAAAAATACTTGTAAGAATAGATAAGTTTGTTTTTCATGTGGATTTCATAGTACTTGAAATGAAGGAATGTTCTGATGAACCGATAATTTTAGGTAGACCTTTTCATGCTACAGGTAGAGCAATCATAGAGATGAGGCATCATCTTCGTATTTTTTAATTTACATGATTAGTCATCTTGCTGATGAATTCAAAGATGCTCAATTAATTCCATACTCAATGGAAAGATGTTTGACCAAATCTAGCACCATACGGGATGATGATCCTATCATCATAAGAGAAGTTAAAATATTAGAAAAAGATTCTAAAGATGTGGAGATGCAAGCAGAACATGTTCAACCAAAAATTGAACTCAAAATTCTCCCATGTCATTTAAAATATATTTTTCTTAAGGAAGAATTATTTCTAGTAATTATTTCATCTTCTCTTACTATTGGACAAGAAGAAAAACTAATTGAAGTATTGAAAGCACACAAAAGAGTCTTGGGGTGGACTGTGGAAGATATCAAAGGGATTAATTCAGTTGTTTGTACGCACAGAATCCTCATGGAGGATAGCTACAAGCCAATAGTCCAGCCTCAAAGGGGATTGAATCCATCAATGCAGGAAGTGGTAAAAAAAGAGATTGTAAAGCTTTTAGCGGCATGTATCATTTGCCCAATTTCAGACAACCCTTGGGTAAGCCTAGTTCAAGTATTACCAAAGAAAGGAGGTATGATTGTTATAAAAATAAAAGTAATGAACTCATGCCTACCAAGACCGCCACAGGATGGAGAGTCTATATTGATTACAGACATCTCAATGATGCCACTAGAAAAGATCATTTTTCTTTATCATTTATTGATTAAATGTTGGAAAGAATTGCAGGATATTGTTTTCACTATTTTATTGATGGTTATTTAGGGTATAACCAGATACCAATTGCACCAGAAGATCAAGATAAGATAACTTTCACATGTCCTTATGGAACATATGCCTATTGGAGAATGCCATTTGGTATGTGCAATGCCCCTGCTACATTTCAGTGTTGCATGTCAGCATTTTGTTTTTGACATGACTGAAAAGTTTCTTGAAATTTTTATGGATGATTTTACACTCTTTGGCAAAATATTTGAAGATTGTCTTCATCATTTGACCTTAGTTCTTAAGAGATGTGAAGAGACAAACTTGATTCTTAATTGGGAAAAATATCATTTTATGGTTACTGAGGGAATTGTTTCAGGACATAAAATCACTGCTAAAGGGATAGAAGTTGATAAGGCTAAAACTTATCTTGTAATAGACTTATCCCCTCCCAGAACTGTTAACGACATTAGAAGCTTTCTAGGTCATGCAGGTTTTTACAGATGGTTCATAAAAGAATTTTTGAAGATATCAAAACCGCTGACTAACCTCTTGATGAAAGATATTAAGTTTGATTTTTCAGGTGATTGTTTGAAAGCATTTGACACCCTTAAGGAAAAGTTATCAACCGCCCCAGTAATTGTGTCCCAAGGCTGGAATCAACTTTTTGAGGTCATTGTGATGCTCGTGATACAGCAATTGGAGTTGTTTTAGGCTAGAGAAAGGATAAGATCTTTCGTCCCATTTACTATGCCAGTAGAATAATGAATGAGGCTCAACTTAATTATGCCACAACATAAAAGGAATTACTGGCAGTATTATTTGCTTTTGATAAGTTTTGATCTTATTTGACAGGATCCAAGGTCACTGTTTGTCACGACCCAAAACTCAAGTTGTCATGATGGCGCCTATCATTATACTAGGCAAGTCAACATTCATACATACCAACACTTTCAAATTCAGATATACTAAAACAGATTTAAATAGGTAAAAATCTCATAAAAACTGAATGCAAACGTCACAACTCAATACAGAAGTTTCCCAAAATTAGGGTGTCACTGAATACATGAGCATTTATACAAATACATAGTCTGATACACTCTCTAACAAAGTAGAACTAAATAAATAAAAATGAGGGATAGGGGAGGAGAGTCAAGGTCTACGTACGCCAAGGCAGCTACCTCGATAATCTCCGAACGACCCCAAACTCTGAGAATCAACAAATACCGTGTCCGAAAACACCTAGATCTCCACACGAAGTGCATGGTGTAGTGTGAGTACAACAAACACAGTAAGTAACAAGTCTAACTTTTGGGCTGAAAGCAGTGACGAGCTTCACAGGTACAGTCCAATTACAGAAATATAGTATAGAAATATAGGCATGCTCTCAAGTTTAACAATTAAAGCTCGGACATGTAAGATATGTCAAGTACAACTGAAATAAGGAATGATACGTCTCGATATCTACATGTCAGTTATGTATGTCAACTGAAGTACAAAACAATGATGAAGTTATATGCATACTCTCAGAGTATCAATCACTTAGTCCCCCCATTCACTTCATCCTCACAGTCACTCATTCCTCACAGTCACTCATTCCTCACAATCACCCAATCCTCCCAATCGCTCGACACTCGCTCTTGGTTCTCGAACTCGGCACTAGCACTTATTAGGAACCTGCGCTCACTATGGGGTGTACAGACTATGGCGGGGCACATCCAGCCCAAGCATTATAATAAGCCAATCATGGCATAAATCAATACAGCATGCTGCGGCATACAGTCTGAACCCATAAATATTTTTACAATCAGGCCCTCGGCCTCACTCAGATATCAATTTCTCTTGTCTCTCAGCCTCACAAGAATCATGATAATCAGCCCAAACAATGATGATATGATGTATTAATAAATGGTAACAGAGACTGAGATATGATATGCAAATAATAGTTGTGACTGAGTTCATAATTATAATTAAGCAAATAATTCAAGATGCAACACGACCTCTGTGGGTCCCAACAGTACCAGCATATAGCCTATGCAAGATTTCTAACATGACTCGCAGCTCAATTTCTCTAATACATGGAGAATATACAGATAACAATAAGATTATTCAACTATACAGTTCCACAGAATCGACCAAGTCAACATACCTACGGAGCATGCCCACACGCCCGTCACCTAGCATGTGCGTCACTTCAACACCAATCCAGTAACACGTAATGCAGGATTTCATACCCTCAGGACCAAGTTTAGAAGCGTTACTTACCTCAAACCGTGCAAATCTCTACTCCAATAAGCCCTTGCCTCGCGAATCGTCCTCTGAGTGCCTCGAATCTAGCTGCAAACAATTTGATACAATCAACACGAGCTAAAGGAATCAATTCCATATGAAAATAATAAGTTCTTAATCAAAAGTAAAAAAGTCAACTCAAAAATCAACCCCCAGGCCCACGTCTTGGAATCCGATGAAAGTTACAAAATTCGGACACCCATTCAACTAGGAGTCCAACCATACCAAAATTACCCAAATTCGATACCAAAATCTCGCTCAAAGCCCCAAAATTTGGCCTAAGAAATTTCTTCATTTTCCCCAATTGTTCAACCCAAATCACTAATTAAATGATGAAATCAAAGATATAATCATGGAATTTAACAAAACCTAAGTAAGAATCACTTACCCCCAATCACTCCCTTGAAAATACCTCCATGAATCGCCTCTAACCAAGCTCCCAAAATCAAATTGTGAAATAACCGCAAACCCTCGTTGTTGATACTTTAAATTATGTCCAGTTATCCCTTAATCGCGATCGCAAAGCATGAATTCAGTTGTCCAAGAATTAACCCTACGCGATCGCCTAAAGACCCAAGAAAACGCGATGCACTGATCCCTCATACCTAAGTGATCGCGAACAACATCACACAATCGCGATGAACAATCACGCGTGAATACTCAACCTTCTCTTCCTCTTCGCGAACGCAGCCTAGCCCACGCGTTCGCGCTTCACTAACCTACCCGATCGCAATACTCTTCTCGTGAACGCGTAGAGTAAAAATCTAGCTACCCATAACAAGCATTCACGATCGCAGACCTATCCACCCAAACGCATAGAAGGAAACCAGGCCTGAACACCAGCAGTTTCCCAAGTCCCATTTTCACTTCTTTAACCATCCGAAATTCGCCCGAGGCCCCCGGGACCCAAACCAAATATACAAACAACTCCTAAAACATCATACGAACTTAGTCGAGGACTCAAATTATATCAAACAACATCAAAAACATGAACCGCATCCTAATTCAAGCCTATTGAACTTATGAACTTCTAACTTCCACATTTGATGTTGAAACCTATCAAATCAAGTCTGATTGACCTCAAATTTTGCACACAACTCATAAATGACACAACGGACCTACTCCAACTACCGGAACCAAAATTCGAGCCAGGTAACTACAAAGCCAACTCTCTGTCAAACTTCTCAACTTCTAAAACTTCTAATTTTCAAACTTTCGTCATTTCAAGCCTAAATCAACTACGGACTTTCAAATCACTATCTAGACACACTCCTAAGTCCAAAATCACCCAACGGAGCTATCAGAACCATCAAAACTCTATTCTGAAGCCATTTACACATAATTTAACATCTGTTCAACCTTTTCAACTTAAGCTTCCAACCTTGAGACTAAGTATCTCAACTCATTTCGAAACATCCCCGGAACCAAAACGACTATCCCAAAAAATGACATAACGACAATTTTGCATAAAATAAGTAGTAAATGGGGGAACGGGGCTACAACACTCAAAATTACCGGCTGGGTCGTTACATCATTCCCCTCTTAAACAAACGTTCATCCTCGAACTGGTCAAGAAACATACCTGGAGTCTCAAATAGGTGTGGATATCTGCTCCGCATGTCTCGCTCGGTCTCCCAAGTAGCCTCCTCAACTGGCCGACCACTCCACTGCACCTTCACTAAGGCTATGTTCTTTGACCTCAACTTTCGAACCTGCCGATCCAAAAATACCACCGACTCCACATCGTAAGTCAAATCACCATCCAACTGAACAATGCTGAAATCTAACACATAAGACGGATCGCCGACCTACTTCCGAAGCATAGAAATATGAAACACTAGATGAACACTCGACAGACTAGGTGGCAAGGAAAGATTGTGAACCACCTCTCCAATCCTCTAAATCACCTCAAACAGCCTAATATATCGAGGGCTCGACTTTCCTTTCTTCCCGAACCTCATAACACCCTTCATGGGTGAAACCTTGAGTAGTACCTTCTCCCCAGCATGTAAGCAACATCGCGAACCTTCCGGTCGGTATCACTCTTCTATCTTATCTACACCGTACGAAGTAGATCCTGAATCAACTTAACCTTGTCCAAAGCATCCTGAACCAAGTTAGTACCCAATAGTCTAGCCTCACCCGGATCAAACCGCCCCACCGGAGACCAACACCGTCTCCCATACAAAGACTCATACAGATCCATATGAATACTCGATTGGTAGTTGATGTAGGCAAACTCTACGAGCGGCAGAAACAAATCCCAAGAACCCCTGAAATATATGACAAACGCGTAGCATATCCTATAATATCTGAATAGTGTACTCGGACTGTCTGTCCATCTGAAGGTGAAATGATGTACTCAACTCAACCTGGGTGCCTAACTCTCGTTTCACTACTCTCCAACACTACGATGTAAATTGCGTTCCCCGGTCTAAAATGATGGACACTGGCAAACCGTGAAGGCGAACAATCTCGCGGATGTAGATCTCAGCCAACCGCTCCGAAGAATAAATAGTTCCAACTGGAATGAAGTGTGTGGACTTGGTAAACCGATCCACAATCACCCAAATAGAATCTAACTTCCTCGAAGTCCGTGGGAGCCCAAATATAAAATCCATGGTGATACGCTCCCATTTTCACTCTGGAATCTCAAGCCTCGGGAGTAATTCGCCCGGTCTCTGATGCTCATACTTCACCTGCTAACAACATAGGCACCGAGCAACAAACCCCACTATATCCTTCTTTATTCTCATCTACCAATAGTGCTTCCTAAAGTTCTGGTACATCTTCGCGACAGCTGGATGAATGAAATACTGCGAATTGTGGGCCTCATCAAGAATCAACTCACGTAGCCCATCGACATTAGGCACACAAATCCGACCATGCATCCTCAACACCTCATCATCCCTAATAGTAACTTCCTTGGCATCACCATGCTGAATCGTGTCCTTAAGGACAGGCAAATGGGGATCATCATACTAGCGCTCTCTGATGCGATCATATAAGGAAGACCAAGAAACCAAACAAGCTAGAACCCAACTTGGCTCCGAAACATCTAATCTCACGAACTGGTTGGCCAAGGCATGAACATACACTGCAAGCGGTCTCTAACTAACATGAATAAATGCAAGGCTACCCATACTCATCGCCTTTCTACTCAGGTCATCAGCCACCACAATGGCCTTCCAGGGATGATACAGAATAGTAATATCATAATACTTTAGCAACTCCAACCATCTTCGCTACCTCAAATTTAGATCCTTCTATTTGAACAAGTGCTGGAGACTTCGATGATCCATAAATACCTCCCAAGACACACCGTAGAGATAGTGTCCAAATCTTCAATGCATAAATGATGGCTACCAATTTTAAGTCATTAACAGGGTAGTTCTTCTCATAGGGCTTCAACTGACGTGAAGCATAAGCAATCACTCTACCCTCCTGCATTAAGACATAACCGATACCAATTCGAGAAGCATCACAATACACTGTATATGATCCAGAAGCTGAAGGAAAAACTAGAACTAGAGTTGTGGTCAAGGCAGTCTTAAGCTTCTGATAGCTCTCCTCACACTCATCCGACCACCTGAATAAAGCACCATTCTAGGTCAATTTGGTCAAATGCGCTTTAATAGACGAGAAAACCTCCGCGAAGCGTCGATAATATCTAGCCAAGCCGAGTAAACTCCAAATCTCAGTAGCTGAAGACAATTTGGGCCAACTCTGGACCGCTTCTATCTTCTTTGGATCCACCTTAATCCCCGCACTAGACACCACGTTCCCTAAGAACGCCACCGAACTAAGCCAAAACTCACAATTGGAGAATTTGGCATAAAGCTTTTTCTCCATCGGCCTCTGCAATACAATCCTCAAATGTTGGGCATGCTCCTCCTAGCTACGTAAGTACACCAGGATATCATCAATGAATACTATGAAAAATGAGTCGAGATATGGTTGAAATACATTGTTCATCAGATGCATGAATGCTACTGGGGCGTTGGTCGGCCCAAACGACATCACAAGGAACTCATAGTGACCATAACGGGTCCTGAATGCCGTCTTTAGAATATCTGAGTCTTGAATCTTCAACTGGTGATACCCAGACCTCAAATCAATCTTAGAGAACACACTCGCTCCCTGAAGCCGGTCAAATAGATCATCAATGCGTGGAAAAGGATACTTGTTCTTGATTGTAACTTTGCTCAACTGCCTACAGTCGATGCACATCAGCATAGTATCATCCTTCTTCTTCACGAATATAAGCGGTGCACCCCAAAGCGACACACTAGGCCTAATAAACCCATTATCATGAAGTTCTTGAAGTTGCTCTTTTAATTCCTTCAACTCGGCTGGTGCCATACGATACGGAGGAATATAAATGGGATGAGTTCCCATCACAAAGTCAATACCAAAATCAATATCCCTGTCGGGTGGCATGTTCGGCAGATCTACAGGAAACATATTCGAATAGTCTCGCACTACCGGAATAGAATCAATAGTAGGAGTATTATCACCAATATCCCTCATAAAGGCCAAATATGATTGACACCCATTCCCAACCATCCGTTGGGCCTTCAGATAAGAAACACCCTGCTGGGAACATAATCTAGAGAACCTCTCCACTCGATCCTTGGAAACCCTTACATCGCCAATGTCACGGTCTTAGCGTGACAATCCAGAATAGCATGACATGGAGACAACTAATCCATACCTAAGATCACATTGAAATCAACCATACTAAGTCATAAGAGATCAACTCTAGTCTCCAATCCCCTAGTAGTCACTACACACGACTGATTACACGGTCCACAATAATAGTATCGCTCACTAGCATAGATACATGAACAGGTGAAATTAAGGACTCACGAGGCATATCTAAATAACGAGTAAAATAGGATGATACATAGGAATAAGTAGAATCAGGGTCAAATAATATGGAAGCATCTCTATGGAACACTAAGACAATACATGTGATCACTGCATCTGAAGTAACAACATCTAGCCTAGCAGGAATAGCATAGAATCAGGCCTGACCACTACCCGATCGGCCTCCCCCTCTAGAGCGACCTCTAGCTGCTCGGGCCCCACCCCGAGCTGGCTGGGCAGGTGGCAAAGTAACTAGTGCAAAAGTCATAGCCTGACCCCTCTACTGAACTGGACCTCTCCGCACTCGAAGCAACTCCTCGCTGGTGGTGGTGGGGACTCAATCGGGCCCCGAGTACCAGAGTAACTACTAGAAGGACCTACAACAGATGAACTCTGAGCTGGGACAGCACTAAGAGATGACTGAGCGGGATGAGCACTGTGCGAATCATGGCTAGCTGATGTACCACGATGAACTGGACAAGCCATATGAGTGGGCCTATAAGGACGACCCCTATTGTGGTAGGACTACCCTCAGGGGAACATCATTGAAACCACCCAAACCACGAGACCTCTTGGCCTCCCTCTCCTCATGCTCGTGACTACAGACCATCTCTAGCCGTCGAGCAATATCAATCACCTCGCCGAACCTAGCACCCAATACACTCTCCCGAGTCATAACAAAACGCAACTAATAGTGGAGACCATCAATGAACCTCCTAATCTTCTCCCTATCAGTGGGAACCAACCAAACTGCGTGAAGAGCCAACTATGAAAATTGTATCTCATACTGGATTACAGACATGCCCTCATAATATAGCTGCTCGAACTACCTGCGCAGCTCCTCCCTGTTGGTCTGTGGCACAAACTTCTCCAAGAAGAGAATGGAGAACTTATGCCATAAAAGTGGTGCAACACCGACTGGATTTCTCCTCTCATAGGCCTCTCACTATCTGAAGGCAACCCCTGATAGCTGAAAAGTAGTAAAGGAGACTTCACTAGTCTCCAGAATACTCGTCGTACGAAGAATTCGCTGGCACCTATCCAAGAAGTCATGGGCATCCTCTGACCCAGCCCCACTGAATGATGGAGTCCTGAGCCTCCCAAATCTCTCTAGCCTCTTCTGCTCTTCATCAGTCATTATGGACCCACCTGGTCCTGATTAACTGCAGCTGGTTGGGCTGGTAGTACCCTTGGTGTCTAAAGTCCCTACATCACCTGCTCTAGAGTACAGGCAGCGGGAGTCTGAGTGCCTCCCCCGGCCTGAGAAGTGGTTGGTGCTGTCTGAACAGAAACCGTTTGAGAAAAACTAGTGCAAATGGTCAATATCTGAGCCAAAGCCTCCTGAAGGCCTGGAATCACAATGGGCACAGCTGGTGCCTGAGGTGGCCCCACTGGCTCAACCATATATGGAACTTGCTCCTGAGCTGGAGCAACTGGTCGATCTGCAGGTGCTGCTCTAGCTGCTATACGAGCTACACCTCGGCCCCTATAGCGGCCCCAGCCTCTCGTGGCCCTAGTTGGTGCTACTGGTGGTTGTCAGTCCTGTCTGGTAGCACGTGTCCTCACCATATGTGAAATAATAGAATAACAAAATTTTAGTTCCCGTAAATCACTATATTCGCACGATAAGAATACAAGAAAGTGAAGTTTTTCTAAGGGTTCGGCAGCCTCTCGAAGATAAGTACAGACGTCTCTGTACAGATCCGCAAGACTCTACTAAACCTGTTCATGACTCATGAGACCTATGTAACCT
>AWOL01S0014744.1:0-31998 GCA_000715115.1 Nicotiana otophora
AATCTTCAGNGGTCCACAATAATAGTATCGCTCACTAGCATAGATACATGAACAGGTGAAATTAAGGACTCACGAGGCATATCTAAATAACGAGTAAAATAGGATGATACATAGGAATAAGTAGAATCAGGGTCAAATAATATGGAAGCATCTCTATGGAACACTAAGACAATACATGTGATCACTGCATCTGAAGTAACAACATCTAGCCTAGCAGGAATAGCATAGAATCAGGCCTGACCACTACCCGATCGGCCTCCCCCTCTAGAGCGACCTCTAGCTGCTCGGGCCCCACCCCGAGCTGGCTGGGCAGGTGGCAAAGTAACTAGTGCAAAAGTCATAGCCTGACCCCTCTACTGAACTGGACCTCTCCGCACTCGAAGCAACTCCTCGCTGGTGGTGGTGGGGACTCAATCGGGCCCCGAGTACCAGAGTAACTACTAGAAGGACCTACAACAGATGAACTCTGAGCTGGGACAGCACTAAGAGATGACTGAGCGGGATGAGCACTGTGCGAATCATGGCTAGCTGATGTACCACGATGAACTGGACAAGCCATATGAGTGGGCCTATAAGGACGACCCCTATTGTGGTAGGACTACCCTCAGGGGAACATCATTGAAACCACCCAAACCACGAGACCTCTTGGCCTCCCTCTCCTCATGCTCGTGACTACAGACCATCTCTAGCCGTCGAGCAATATCAATCACCTCGCCGAACCTAGCACCCAATACACTCTCCCGAGTCATAACAAAACGCAACTAATAGTGGAGACCATCAATGAACCTCCTAATCTTCTCCCTATCAGTGGGAACCAACCAAACTGCGTGAAGAGCCAACTATGAAAATTGTATCTCATACTGGATTACAGACATGCCCTCATAATATAGCTGCTCGAACTACCTGCGCAGCTCCTCCCTGTTGGTCTGTGGCACAAACTTCTCCAAGAAGAGAATGGAGAACTTATGCCATAAAAGTGGTGCAACACCGACTGGATTTCTCCTCTCATAGGCCTCTCACTATCTGAAGGCAACCCCTGATAGCTGAAAAGTAGTAAAGGAGACTTCACTAGTCTCCAGAATACTCGTCGTACGAAGAATTCGCTGGCACCTATCCAAGAAGTCATGGGCATCCTCTGACCCAGCCCCACTGAATGATGGAGTCCTGAGCCTCCCAAATCTCTCTAGCCTCTTCTGCTCTTCATCAGTCATTATGGACCCACCTGGTCCTGATTAACTGCAGCTGGTTGGGCTGGTAGTACCCTTGGTGTCTAAAGTCCCTACATCACCTGCTCTAGAGTACAGGCAGCGGGAGTCTGAGTGCCTCCCCCGGCCTGAGAAGTGGTTGGTGCTGTCTGAACAGAAACCGTTTGAGAAAAACTAGTGCAAATGGTCAATATCTGAGCCAAAGCCTCCTGAAGGCCTGGAATCACAATGGGCACAGCTGGTGCCTGAGGTGGCCCCACTGGCTCAACCATATATGGAACTTGCTCCTGAGCTGGAGCAACTGGTCGATCTGCAGGTGCTGCTCTAGCTGCTATACGAGCTACACCTCGGCCCCTATAGCGGCCCCAGCCTCTCGTGGCCCTAGTTGGTGCTACTGGTGGTTGTCAGTCCTGTCTGGTAGCACGTGTCCTCACCATATGTGAAATAATAGAATAACAAAATTTTAGTTCCCGTAAATCACTATATTCGCACGATAAGAATACAAGAAAGTGAAGTTTTTCTAAGGGTTCGGCAGCCTCTCGAAGATAAGTACAGACGTCTCTGTACAGATCCGCAAGACTCTACTAAACCTGTTCATGACTCATGAGACCTATGTAACCTAGGCTCTAATACCAACTTGTCACGACCCAAAATGCAACTTATCGTGATGGCGCGTAGCATGATACTAGGTAAGCCGACCCTCATGCATACCAACACTTTCAAATTCAGAATATACTAAAACAGATTTAAATAGGTAAATATCTCATAAAACCGGATGAAAATGTCATAACTCAATACAGAAGTTTCCCTAAATGAGGGTGTCACTGAGTACATGAGCATCTACACAAATACATAGTCTGATATACTGTCTTAAAAAGTAGAACAATAAAAATAAGGGATAGGGGAGGAGAGTCAAGGTCTCCGGACGCCAAGGCAGCTACCTCGATAATCTCCGAACGACCGCAAACTCTGAGAATCAGCAACCACCATATTCGGAAACATCTGGATCTGCACACGAAGTGTAGGGTATAGCGTGAGTAACACCAACTCAGTAAGTAACAAGTCTAAGTTTTGGGCTGAAAGTAGTGACGAGCTTTATAGGTACAGTCCAATTACAGAAATATAGTACAGAAATATAGGCATGCTCTCAAGTTTAACAGTTAAAGCTCATATAGGTAAGATATGTCAAGTAATACTAAAATAAGGAATGATACGTCTCGATATCTATATGTCAGTTATGTATGCCAATTGAAGTACAAAATAATGATGAAGTCATATGCATACTCTCAGAGTATTAATCACTCAGTCCTCTCATTCACTCCATCCTCACAGTCATTTCATCCTCACAGTTACTCAATCCTCCCAATCGCTCATCACTCGCTCTCGGCACTCTCACTCGGTAGGTATATGTGCTCACTGTGGGTGTGCAGACTCCAGAGGGGCAGATCCAGTCCAAGTGTTATAATAAGTCAATCATGGCATGAATCAATACAACATTTTGGGGCATCCCAATTCCACACAATCAGGCCCTTGGCCTCACTCAGCCATAAATTTCTCATGTCTCTTGGGCTCACTAGAATCATGATAATCAGCCCAAACAATGATGATATTGTGTATTAATAAATGGCAACAGAGACTCAGATACGATATGAAAGTAATAGTTGTGTCTGAGTACATAATTACAATTAAGCTAATAATTCAACATGCAACACGATCTATGTGGGTCCTAAGAATACCACCATGTAGCCTAAGCATGATTTCTAGCATGACTCGCAGCTCAATTTCTCTAATACATGGAGAAATACAAATAACAACAAGATTATTCAACTATATAGTTCCACGGAATAGACTAAGTCACAATTCTTACAGTGCACACCCACACAACTATCACCTAGCATGAGTGTCACCCCAACACCAATCACATAACACTTAATTTGGGGTTTCATACCCTCAGAATCAAGTTTAGAAGTGTTACTTACCTCAAACCGTGCAAATTTCTACTCCAATAAGCCCTTGCCTCGCGAATCGGCCTCTGAATACCTCGAATCTAGCCACAAAAAATTTGATACAATCAATACGAGCTAAAGGAATCAATTCCATATGAAAATACTAAGTTCTTAATTAAAAGTTAAAAAGTCAACTCAAAAGTCAACCTCCGGGCCCACGTCTCGGAATCTGATAGCTCTTACACAATCCGGACACTCATTCAACCATGAGTTCAACCATACCAAAATTACTCAAATCCGATACCAAAATCTTGGTCAAATCCCCAAAATTCGGCCTAAGAAATTTTCTCCATTTTCCCCAATTTGTCAACCCAAATCACTAATTAAATGATGAAATCAAAGATATAATCATGGAATCTAATCGAAACTAAGTAAGAATCACTTACTCCAATTACTCCATTGAAAATCTCTCCAAGAATCTCCTCCAGCCAATCTCCCAAAATCAAATTGTGAAATAACCTCAAACCCTCATTTTTTAGACTTTAAATTCTGTCCAGTTATCCCTGAATCGCGATCGCGGAAAATGCTTCGCGATAGCGAAGCACAAACTCAGTTGTCCAAGATTTAAACCTACACGATCGCCTAAAGACCCACGTGAACACAAGGCACTGATCCCTCATACCTACGCGGTCACGACCAACATCACGCGATCGCTGCCCTCTACTCGTGAATGTGTAGAGTACAAATCCAGCTGCCCATAACAAGCCTTCGCGATCGCGGACCTATCCACGCGATCGCATAGAAGGAAACCAGACCTGAACACTAGCACTCTCCCAAGTCTCATCATATGAACTTATTCGAGGCCTCAAATCATATCAAATAACATCAAAAACACGAATCGTACCCCAATTCAATCCTATTGAACTTATGAACTTCTAACTTTCACATTTGATGTCGAAACCTATCAAATCAAGTCTGATTGACCTCAAATTTTGCACACAACTCATAAATGATACAAGGGACCCACTCCAACTCCCAAAACTAAATTTCGAGCCCGGTAACCACAAAGTTAACTCTCGGTCAAACTTCTCAATTTCCAAAACTTTTAATTCTCCAACTTTCGCCATTTCAAGCCTAAATCAACTACGGACCTCCAAATAACTATCCGGACACACTCCTTAGTCAAATATCACCCAGCGGGGCTATCAGAGCCATTAAAACTCCATTCCGGAGCCATTTACACATAAGGCAATATTCGGTCAACATTTTCAATTTAAGCTTCTAACCTTGAGATTAAGTATCTCAACTCATTCTGAAACATCCCCGGAACCAAAACGACTACCCCGGAAAGTCACATAACGATAATTGGGCATAAAATAAGCAGTAAATGGAGAAATGGTGCTACAATACTCAAAATAACTGGTCGAATCATTACACTATTTTTACTGATCATGCAGCTTTAAAATATCTCTTAGCAAAGAAATATGCTTGACCTAGATTGTTAAGATGAATTTTACTTTTACAAAAATTTGACCTTGAGATAAAAGATAAGAAGGGGACAGAGAAACATGTAGCAGATCATTTGTCTTGATTAGAAAATCCTCCCCGTTAGTGTAGTGAGATAAAAGAAGAGTTTCCTGGTGAATATATTTTTTCAGTTGACACAGTTGTGACTCACCCACCCTGGTTTGCAGATATGGCGAACTACTTGGTTGGAAAGTGGACACCCCAAGATCTCTCTTACCAGCAAAGAAAAAAGCTTATATCTGATACAAAGTATTATCTATGGAATGAACCTTACTTGTTTAACAATTATGCAGATAATATTATTAGAAGGTGTGTACCTGAAGAAGAGATCAACAAGATTCCGTATCACTGCCATGATGGAGCAATTGGAGTCTATTATACAGCAAATCGAACGGCTTTTAAAGTATTAGAAGACGAATATGTTTGGCCGACACTCTTTAAAGATGCTCGAGCATATGTTTCACAATGTGAGAGGTGTCAGAGAACATGTAATATCACTAAGAGAGATGATATTCCATTGCAATCAATATAGGTATGTAAAATATTTGGTGTTTGGGGAATAGATTTCATAGGTCATTTTTATTTTTCTCACTCTTTTGAATATATCCTTATGGTTGTGGATTCGTGTCAAGGTGGGTTGAAGCCATCCCCACAAGGAAGAATGATGCTCGTACAGTGTGTAATTTTCTTAGAAAAAATATTTTTACTAGATTCAGCACAGCACGAGTCATAATTAGTGACCAAGGCACTCATTTCATGAATAGATAATTTTCTGCTTTGCCATCAAAATATGGTGTGACTCACAAAATAGGAACACAATATCATGCTCAAACGCAAGGACAAGTTGAGGTATCCAATCGCGAGCTAAAATAATTCTTGAAACAATGGTTGAAATCTCAAGAAAAGACTAGGATAAAGAACACACGATATTTACGTGGAATACTCCTTGCTCAAGGGATTAAAAATCACGACCTACCCTAGTAAGATTTCAACCCCACTAAATCGAGCAAACTTCAGATCACAACCTATTGCAATCTAGGAATTAAACTCTTAATCCATCACCCCTTACAATAACTCTATTGTAAACCCTTTGCAATAACTCTATTACATAGCAACAAACCTTGACTAACTCTAGTAGAGAAACTAAACCAAACAATGGTTGAAATCTGTCCTATAAAGACACTTCTTGAAAGTAGTGTAGGATTACAAATGAAAAAAAAAATAACAAAGACTCAACAAACCTAAGGACTTAAGATATCTTCAATCTCTTGATCTGGTCCTTGAGGTTGCAACAGCTTTGTTCTTGAGAGAGATGGTGGCTCGCACTTGAGAGAATATGATTTTTTGATTTTGCGAGTGTTAAGTGAAACCTCTTGCATCATGTTGATAATATATGTGTGAGGTCATGAAAGATGATGCAAGAGAGTGTCCTTTAGTTTGACCTTAGCAAGCTACAACTATGTTGTTGTACTACTGCCAGACGGTATAATGTAGCAGCTTTTACAACTGTAAAGTTGACTGCACGACGACTAGGGGAACTGATCCCTATCTGTTCCCTCTGCTATTCCCTTATCCGATTTCATTGAAAATTGAACCAGACATCTGACTAGTTACTCTAAATGCGAGGGAACTAATTGTATCAGGTTCTTATCTCGTTCTCTCATGAAATTTGTCAAATCATCAAAAAGAAACGCATAACTTATCATATGAATAATAGGCTAAAAATAAGGAGATTCCTGATGTTGGTGATAACATAATTAAATGCATATTAAAACAAATAATTACTTATCTAAAAAAGCTCCAACACAATTGGCTAGCATTCTAATTCATTTCTTTGTTTTTCCATTATAACCAATTTTATGTTGTCATCCAATATATAGTTTATATGTAAAGTATATATATAACTTTTTCCTTTTAGCTAATATTTACAATCCTCTCATTCCAATAGGTGTCCATCGAGTAATTACACCATTTTTGTATAGAGAAAAAAATATATTCTAAATCTAGATAGTCATCAAACTTTTGTAGACAAAGCATTTCATATCAAAAAGTGTACTTTGTAATGTCATAAGTATTACGAAAAAGTATACTTTTTTTAGATGAGTATATAATGTATTGTATACTGTTATAATATACAATAATTATCATTCTATTAAGGTGCACATTCATATTTACAATTTACACATAAACTGTATATTATATAAATAAACCAATATATAGGATTTTTCTAACCCACTACGTAATTGTAGTATGTTAGTCATTTTATTTACATTTACCTTACCCAAATTACCCTCCATAGTCTTTTGTGAACACATTTTTGAGAGGGGCTTTTTGGTCTTTCAGTCAAAAAACTAAACCCCTCTCTTGTTCTCCGTTTTCCATCTATCATCTTCTGTGTGTGTGTATACCTTCTTCTCTTTCATCCGTGAAGCTTCCAGTTGTATAAGATAGCGGCTACTTCAAAATAGCTTTGGCTAATTTTATGTGTGTTAGTCTCTTCTTCTCTCTATTTGGGTAATCTAAAAAATATCAGAAATGAAATGAAATATCTTTTTAAAGTAATGATTAATCGAAGTCACCGATACTTTCAATGAATCGATGATTGTACGTTCTTACGCATATGTTCATGAATCAAAAAACATTCTTGCTAACTTTTTGCTTTATGGTTAATCCCTGTTAAGCCCCTTCTCTTCCGTTTCTGCAACTTAATTTGGAGTCCTTGAAAATTATTAAAATAGTTAAGGAGCTTCATTTATGGGGCTTAAACTTCACAGAAGACATGATTTAAAGTTAAGCCCTTTTCCCCCATTTCTTCAGTTTATTCTTCAACAAATAACTTTTTGGTTATGATAAATGGGTTTCTTATCTTTCCAAGATCAAGTCCAAATTTGTAAGAGTATTCTTCGTTCATGGTGTTCGAGAGCTTAGCTTTGTGATGATGGTGGTGGGTTTAAGTGAAAAGACAAAATAGTCTAAGCTATTTGTAAGGTAGCAGAGATTGGTAGGGGTAATTTAGGTAAACCAAATATGTATACAATGCTAACCTACTATAACTATGCAATAGGTTAGCAGCAACAACAATAACAACTCAGTATAATTCCACTAGTGAGGTCTGGGGAGGATAGTGTGTACGCAAACCTTACCCCTACCCTGGGGTAGAGAGGCTGTTTCCGATAGACCATCGGTTTCCTCCCTCCAAGAACTACTCACCTTGCTCTTGGAGTGACTCGAACTCACAACCTCTTGGTTGGAAGTGGAGAGTGTTTACTACTAAAGCAACTCACTCTTGTCACTTAGGTTAGCAAAACTCACATATCTATATCTATAACTATATCTATCTATATTATATTAAAAGTGGGAAGCCTTTAATTAAAAAGTTAAATTATTAAAATATCTTTCTTAAAAATTTGAATACCCTACTTATAAATAAATATATAACAATAATACTTATTAAGAAGAAAAAAACTGATTTAATTGAAAGTGTCCTTTCTAAAAGGTTGTCTTTTTAATATGCAACTAACTATCGTTTTTAATAAAATCTATTCAACCATTTGTTTAAGTCTTAAGCGCAATGGCATGAAGATTTCGAACAACAACGGCGTAGGGAAGTGGAAGCACTTATCACAAAGTAGAGGAAAAGAAGAAAGATATTATTTTTGATTTGACTTTCCAAAGGGTTTCATCGGTATAACATCCTATGGACCAACATAAACATCGCGTGAGTTTTTTACTATTTTCCTCAATTTAAAGAAAAGAATAAGTTTCATATCTTTTACCAACGCTTGTTGAATTTTCTAAATTTGCAGCTGCTTTTGATTATTTGATTTTTGACTATTTCAAAACATAATTCGGCTTCTTAAGAAAATAGTATATAAAATTTCAAGGATTACATGTAAAAGATTATAATTAGTCCTATAACTAAAATTTAACTTTTATGCATTAATAGTATAAAACTTTTTACACTATTAGATCTCCTAAAAGTAAATTAATATAAGTAATTATTTAGAATAATAGAATTCACATGTTAAGCTGTATTGATAATATAATTTTTATAGACATAGTTAAATTCCTATAAATATTGCGAATTCATGATTGAAAATTAGAAAATAGAACTGTAATGTGAAAAAATAAATAAATTAAAGAGCATATAGAGAATATTGGCTAGATATCATAAAAGTAGAAAGAGAAATATAAAAATATAAACTAATTTAATTTAAAGTGTCAATTCTAAAAAAAGAATCATATTTATTTAACTGGTTTCTCCGAAAGTCAATTGTTAATGACATAAAAAGAATAGCTATTATTTTGGCTTTCTGACAGTTCTATGTGGTCGGTTATACAAAATAATATGACATTCTCCTTATCTATTATGCCAATCCAATCTCGAGAGTTGAACGTGTGCATTGCTATTTTACTTTATTGAATCTACTGCTACAATTCAAAAAATTCTTCTTCTTATAGGTGTCACGACCCAAACTCAACATGTCGTGATGGCGCCTATCACAGAACTAGGCAAGCCGACAATGACAAATAACTTCGCATTTTTAAAATTCAAAATATAAAGAAACAAGTTTAAAAGCAAAATCCTCATAAATAACCGATAGGAAATGCTGCGACTCCATACAAAAACCCTCAAAATTCGGGTGTCACTGAATACATGAGCTACTAAAATGTCAACACAGTCAAACTGCTAATACAAATGTCTAGAAAGATAGAACAGAGCTAAATAAACTGAAAAGAAGGAGACTCGAGGTCTACGGACGCTAAAGCAGCTACCTCAAAAGTCTCCAAGCGGATGAAGCTCCAAATCTAGCAACCGCCGTGTCCGGATACACCTGGATCTGCACACGAAGTGCAAAGTATAGTATGAGTACAACTAACCCAATGTACTCAATAAGTAATAGGACTAACCTTGGGTTGAAAGCAGTGACGAGCTTAGAAAGGCATAGTCCAAATCAAGATAATAACAGTAATAACTCAAGAGAAATCCAATAATCAGTTTGTAGACAGTACAAAAATGTAGACATGCTTTTCTAGTTTTTAACAGTTTGAGCACAACACGGATAAAAATATGCGAAGTATGACTAATGTAAAGACCCGACCGGCCGTTTTGAGCATTTGCATTCCGTTTAACTATTTGAAGTCTTGAGTAGTTTCATATGATGTATTATGGCGTATGTGAATTGTCGGCGTTAGTTTTCAGGTGTTTTCGAAATTAGTTTGGAAAAATGAATTTCATAGTTGAAGCTTTAAGTTGGAAGAGTTGACCAAATTTGACTTTTTAATATTTGACCTCGGATCGAAGTTTTGATGATTTTGTTAGGTCTGGATAGTGATTTTGGACTCGGTTGTATGACCGGATTTGCATTTGGATAATTCTAGAAGGTTTCGGTACTAATTGGCGAAAGCTAGAAATTTAAAGGTTTGGAAATGTTCATAAGTTTGACCGAGGTTTGACTTTATTGATATCAGGGTCGGATTTTGATTCCGAAAGTTATAGTAGGTCTGTTATGTCATTTATGACTTGTGTGCCAAATTTGAGATCAATCTGAGGTGTTTAGGCTTGTTCGCTGTTAGTTTTGAATTTTGAAAGTTCATTAATTTTATTAAGTCGATTTGAGATGCGATTTGTGATTTTGATGTTGTTAAGTGAGATTTGAAACATCAGTAGGTCTAAGTTATGATTTGGAACTTGCCTGCAAAATTTGGAGTCGTTCGGAGTTGGTTTGATAGCATTCGGACGCATGCCTACTTTTTATAAATGTGAATGAGTTGAGCATCTTATCTCCGAGTTATTTTCTTGGACCACTTTTATTATATTGTTATGAATTGTGGTTGATTATTGGAGTTGGACCCTGACCTTTGTCTGAACTCATTACTACTTTCAACCTAATGTTAGGTTTGTTACTTATTGAGTACATGGAGTCGGTTGTACTCATACTATACATCTGCACCTTGCGTGCAGATGTTGGATGTTGATGTTGCTACGTACGGCGAGAGCTGGATCGGAAGATGTACTTGCGTTCCAGTTATGGCTATCACTAGTCCTTGGTAGCATTAGATTCGAGTTCTGTTCATTTATATTTCAAACAGATGATGTACTTTATTTCATACCAGCTTGGTAAATTCTAAATCTTAGACGCTCGTGATTTGTACTATCACTCCTTGGGAAATTCTTGTATAATAGTTCAGTTGTATCATCATTTTTTCTCTTAATAAATATTATTTGAACTGGTTTATTGTTAATTGGCTTACCTAACGGGTTGAAATAGGTGTCATCACGACTAGTTGAATTTTGGGTAATGATAAGTTGGTATCAGAGCTCTAGGTTCATAGGTTTTATAAGTCATGGGAAAGTGTCTAGAATAGCCTTGCGGCTCGGTATGATGACGTCCATACCTATCTTCGAGAGGCTATATGGCATTTAGGATAAATTTCCTATCTTTCTTTCCTTATTGTGTGACATTGATTCAGCTTGAAGCGTAACTCTTTGAATTCCTTCCATGCATTCGTATGCGCATATGAGCACTCGGTATCAGTTGTGCATCGACGACTTGTGATTACATGGATGAGGTGCGATATGTGATTTTTGTGTGCTGATGATGGGTTAGTTTGGAGGACTTGAGGTCGGGTTGTGACGATAGTTTGAGCACATGGATTTCAGTTGTGTGAGTATATGCTTTTAGACTTATATGTCTGGTACTGTCCCTATGAGTGGAATTTATGGCTCGGCGAGTAGTTGGATGGCTATATGATGAAATATGATGTGACTACGGGTTGTGTTCAGATGTTTTGAACTTGACGAGAAGAGTTTTCTTGAGATGTAAAAAGGACTATTGGGTGCTTGATTCCTGTCTTGATATGACGTATAGTCTCGAGTTATGAGTGTGTTGACGGATCTTTCATGTTGTTTAATTGAGGAACGAAGTAGATTTTTATGTCTTGTTGATGAGTTCAGACTCACAAAGATTAAGCGATTGTGTAGTAGATGTGGCTATAAAAGGGGATAGAGACATGTCAGTTTGTGGCTAAGCAGGTAGGTTATCACCTACGCGGTAATCTACGAATGTGTGATCCTTATGATGTTATGTGGAGGCTTTCTTTTCTACTAGTAGGTATAGGTGTTGCGATTTGAGTTCGGATTGGTTGAGAAAGTTGACCTGACCGTCAAGAAGATGAATGTGAGATTTGCAGATGATTTGAAGTATTAGATGGTTTGTGTTACATGAGCTTATGAAGGATTGAGTTGAACTTCGGTACTGAATTATGACAGTAATAGAGTTTGGGTATTGTGAGTTATCGAGTGTTATGTTCTATGGCTTTGAGCCAAGTGGGGGAGTCTGCTATCGACGATTTGGTCGCGTGGTTATGTGTTGTACTAGTTTCGGTTTGAGGCATACTTGTAAATCGGATATGACTTGCAAAGATTAAGATCAAGGGTGGCTCGAGTAAAGGAATTTCTGGATATAGCTTATGTTACACTTTATGGGTATATAGGAATCATGGAATGATTGAGTTGTTATTGCGGAAGATGTGGTGCGCACGGTGTATGAATTTGCTCGGTCGCGTTAAGGTAAGCTTACTTCTTTGGTGTGTTGTTGTGCTAATAGAGTAAAGGTCGTTCGGCCCATTTGGGCGGTGCAATTGGGATTCGAGCAGAGTGGATGACTCTCGAGAAGGGTCTAATGGGTTCAACATTTATATGCAGCAATTGAGAATTTTTCTGATCAATATAAGGATAGCATCTGAGATTTTGCATTGTATGGTGTTGAGGCTCGCGGTATTTTTATATCATTATAGATTATACATTTCAGTATGAGGAAGGTGAAGTTAACGACTTTAGGTTGACAGAAGGTCTCTTCAGAGTGGGTGTCTCGGTTGTGGTTTCATGTTAGGATCTCTTATGATGAGTTTTAGGTAAGGATCGTGGTGTTTTGGCAAGGAGAAGTATAAACTGGAAGGAAATTCGGAAGGAACTCGGAGAAATAGTGGAGCTTGGTAGTAGGTTGGATCAATATGGCAATGGTATGCTCGGTTCTTTTGGTTCTTATGACGTGGTGAGTCTCTATAGATGTTTCGTAGCAATGCTCTTGGGTTTTGGCGACTTGCCTAGCTTGGTTATGTGCAAATGGATTCCAAAGAGTTCTTAATGGTTTCTACCACGGTTCGAGGTGTATATTTCCTACTGGCGTGAAGAACAAGTTGCGTAGTGTGATTTTCTCCTAGATGAGAACAAATGGAAGGTTTCTAACTGACTAAGTATGTATTCTGCTTGTGACTTAGAATTGATTATGAGATTCTTGTACTTTCATATGATGGCATGATAGATGCAGCGTATTGTGTGGGATTGAGTTTTGCATGTGCAAGGCCACGATTCATATTTGGAGGGAAGGTCATGAATTTTGGACAGCATGGAGACTTTAAGATATTTAGATGAATGTTATAACTACTTGGTAATTCCAGAGAAGGGTGCGCATTTTAGAAGGAGCTGATAGGATGCACTAGGATCTGTACAAAAAACTATGTGCAGAAGCGTAGTATGAGTACACCACAACAGTACCCAGTAAGTGCCAAGCCTAACCTCGGTAGAGTAGTGACAAGGTCAGGTCAGGGCCCTACTGGAAATAATAGGGAAAAACAAGGCAGACGATATAATGATGTATTGAAATGACAGAGAAATGTAACAATAGAAATTCACAGAAGATAACAACACGAAATCAAAGAAGACAATTACAACACGTAAGGAAGCACGAATCTTACAAGTTAAGGAACAACAACAACAACAACAATGCAGTAGATAGAGGAAAACAACAAGGGCACTCCCGAGGTACCGCCTCGTAGTCCCAAAAGTAAATATCTCACAACGGTATGGTAGAAACCTTGTGAAAATAATAACAACCACACAGCAGAAACCTTATGCTACAATAACAACCGGCACGACAGAAACCTCGTGCCACAATAACAATCCACACTGTAACAACCTCGTGCCACAACCAACAGTCATCTCAACAATAATCACAAAAAAACCAACACATAACAATTGAAACAATGATAATACAAGCAAAGAATCCTACAATTAAAGAATGAATAAGGAATCAAGGAAACAGGTAATGCAACTACACATGTTGTACAAATGGAAAATAAGAGATAAGATACGTAGACATGTGAAATTATGCTAAATATGATGACTACATATGCTAGGGTAACTCAATTAAGACATAGAAAGGAAACTACTTAAATAGAACTAGAATTTCAATATTTAGCCTGTGTACGCACTCGTCACCTCGTGTACACGACCCTCACGTATTGCAATTTACCATAACAATATCAAATCCTAAGGGGATTTTCCCCCACACAAGGTTAGACAAGTTACTTACCTCAAACCTCGCTCAATCAATCAATAAGAAGGCCTTTCCCTCGATTTTCCAACTCTGATCGGCTCGAGTCTAGCCAAAATAATTTCATAATATAAATATAATTATAGGAAACTAATTTAAATAATGAAATTTTGACTTTAGCAAAGAATTGAAAAATCGACCCAAAGATTCACTCCGGGCCCACGTCTCGGAACCCGACCAAAATTACAAAAATCAAACATCCATTCGATATCGAGTCCAACCATAGAAGATTTACTCAAATACGACCTCAAATCGTCTTACAAATCCCCAAATTTTAGCCTAAGAAGACTTTCCAAGTTTCCCCCAAATTTTCAACTAAAAACACTAATTAAATGATGGAAACAATAATAGATTCATGTGAATTAATCAAAAATGAGTCAAGAATCCTTACCCAAATGTTTCCTTTCAAAATCCCTCAAACTTTCACCTCAATCCGAGCTCTATATCTCAAAATATGAAGAAAATGGCAAACACTCGATTTTAAACCTTCTGCCCAGCACTTTTCGCTTTTGCAAAAAACATTTCCTCTTCTGCGGTACCGCACCTGTGGTTAAACCTCCACATCTAAGGAGCTCACTTAAGCTCCCAGACTTCGCATCTGCGCACCAAAATCCTCATATGCGGAAGCGCTTCTGCGCTTACTCGTCCGCTTCCGCGGAAACCCTTACCACCTCAGCTTCCCTCACTCTCCGCTTTTGCAATCATCCTTCCATAGGAGCGGCTCCGCTTCTGCGACCTCCTCATCGCACCTGCGACCACTGGCCACCCTCTTCAGTCCTGCCATTGTACTCGCCCTCTTGCTTCTGCGAGCTCGCACTTGCGATCAAACTTGCGCAGGTGTGATTGCACCATAACTGGTGCACTTCAGCTTAACTTTCAAACTTGATCCGTTAACTATCTGAAACCACCCAGAGGTCCCCGAGGCCTTAATCAAGCACTCTGACAAGTCCTAAAACATCATACGAACTTATTCCAGCCTTCAAATCACATTAAACTATGCTAAAAACATGAATTGTGCATTGATTCAAGCTTAATTAACTTTAGAACTTTTAACTTCTACATTCAATGCTAAAACCTATCAAATCACGCCCGATTGACCTCAAAATTTGCACACAAGTCATAATTGACATTAGGACCTAGTCCAACGTCCAGAATCGGAATCCGACCCCTATATCAAAATGTTCACTCCCGGTCAAACTTTCCAAAAATCATCTAAATTTCTAATTTTTGCCAATTAACACTGAAATGACTTGCAGACTTCCAAATCAACATCCATACACGCTCCTAAGACCAAAATCACCCTACGGAGCTATTGGAACCATCGAAACCCATTACGGAGTCGTTTTCATACAATAAAACTGCAGTTAATTTCAACGACTTAAACTTTCATTTTTAGGGACTATGTGTCCCATCTCACTCCGAAACCAAAAACCAAACCTCCCGACAAGTCACGTAACTACAGTATAACACAGAGAAGGCAATAATTAGGGGGTCGAGGCTACTACACTCAAAACGAATGGTCGAATCGTTACATCCTCCCCTCTTAAAATAAATGTTCATCCTCGAACGAGTATAGAGACATACATGAAGTGGTAAAATAAATGCTCGGTCTCCCAAGTCGCCTCCTCAACCGGATGACCCCTCCACTGAACCTTCACTAAAGCGATGTTCTTCGACATCAACTTTCAAACCTACTTATCCAAAATGTCCATCGTCTCCTCAATATAAGATAGATCCTTGTCCAACTGGACTGAGCTGAAGTTTAACACATGAGACGGATCGTCGTGATACTTTCGGAGCATGGAAACATGGAACACTAGATGAACTGTAGAGAGACTAGGTGGTAGTGCAAGTCTGTAAGCCACCTCTCTAACCCTCTCAAGAATCTCAAAAGGCCCAATATACCTAGGGCTCAACTTTCCCTTCTTTTCGAACCTCATAACACCCTTTATGGGCGAAACACGGAGCAAGACCCGCTCCACAACCATGAATGCAATGTCGCGAACCATCCGATATGTATAACGCTTCTGTCTGGACTGGGCTGTACGAAGTTGATCTTGAATCAATTTAACTTTTTCCAAAGCATCCTGAACCAAGTCTATACCCAATAGTCTAGCCTCACCCGACTCAAACCAACCCACGGGGTACCGACACTGCCTACCATATAAAGCCTCATACTGGTCAATATGAATGCTCGATTGATAACTGTTGTTGTAGACAAACTCCACAAGTGGCAAGAACTGATCCCAAGAATCCCCAAAATCAATCACACATGCATGAAGCATATCTTCCAATATCTGAATAGTGCGATTGGACTATCCATCCATCTGAGGGTGAAATGCTATAATCAACTCCACCCGAGTACCCAACTCATGTTGTACGACTCTCTAGAACCGCGATGTAAATTGTGTACCCCGATCTGAGATGATAGATACCAGCAAGCCATGAAGCCTGACAATCTCGCGAATGTAAACCTAAGTTAGTTGCTCCGAAGAGTAAGTAGTAGCCACAGGAATGAAATGAGCTGGCTTGTCAATCTATTCACAATCACCCAAACTGCATCAAACTTCCTCTGAGTCCGTGGGAGCCCAACAATAAAATCCATAGTGATCTGCTCCCATTTCCACTCTGGAATCTCTAACTTCTGAAGTTAATAACCTGGTCGCTGATGCTCATACTTCACCTGCTGACAATTTAGGCGCCGAGCTACATACTCCACTATGTCCTTCTTCATCCGCCTCTACCAATAGTGTTGCCTTAAGTCCTGATACATCTTTGCGGCACCTGGATTAATGGAGTACCACGAACTATGAGCCTCTTGGAGAATCAACTCACGCAAGCCATCTACATTGGGCACACATAGCCTACCCTGCATCCGTAATACACCATCCTCTCCAATAGTGACCTCCTTGGCATCGCCATGCTGAACTGTGTCCTTTAGGACAAGCAGATGGGGGTCATCATACTGACGCTCTCTGATACCATCATAAAAAGAAGACTGAGAAACCACACAAGCCAAAACTCGGCTTGGCTCGGAAACATCTAATCTGACAAACTGGTTGGCCAAGGCCTGAACATCCAAGGCTAAAGGCCTCTCTGCTATTGGTAGATATGCTAAACTACCCAAACTCTCTGCCTTGCGGCTCAAGGCATCGGCCACCACATTGGCCTTCCCGGATGATATAGAATGGTGATATCATAATCCTTAAGTAGCTCCAACCATCTTTGCTGCCACGAGTTAAGATCCTTCTGTTTAAATAGATGTTGTAGACTCTCGTGGTCAGTGTAGACCTCACAAGGGACACCATACAAATAGTGCCGCCATATCTTTAAGGCATGAACAATATCTGCTAACTCGAGATCATGGACATGATAGTGTTTCTCATGCACCTCCAGCTATCTAGACGCGTAGGAAATCAACCTACCATCCTGCATCAACACCGCACCGAGAACAATGTGTGACGCATCACAATACACCATATAGGACCCCGAACTAGTAGGCAATACCAACATTGGGGCTGTAGTCAAAGCAGTCTTGAGCTTCTGAAAGCTCTCCTCACAATCCTCGGTCCACCTAAAAGGAGCAGCCTTCTGGGTCAGCCTGGTCAAAGGTGTTGCAATAGACGAGAAACCCTCTACAAATCGACAGTAATACCCCACCAAGACAAGAAAACTCCGGATCTCCGTAGCTGAGGACGGTCTGGTCCAACTCTGCACTGCTTTAGTCTTTTTTAGATATACCTTGATCCCCTCACTCGATACTACATGACCCAAAAATGCCACTGAATCTAGCCAGAATTCACACTTCAAAAATTTTGCATATAACTTCTTGTCTCTCAAGGTTTGAAGCACAGTCCTCAGGTGCTGCTCATGATCCTCCCTACTCCGGGAGTACACCAAAATGTCGTCAAAAAACACAATGACGAACGAGTCAATATAGGGCTGAAATACACTGTTCATTAAGTGCATGAATGTTGTTGGGGCGTTGGTCAACCCAAAAGACATCACAAGGAACTTTTAATGACCATACCGAGTCCTGAAAGTAGTCTTCGGGATATCTGGCTCTCGAATCTTTAACTGATGATAGCCTGAATGCAAGTCGATCTTAGAGAACACTCTTACACCCTGAAGTTGATTAAATAGGTCATCAATACGTGGCAATGGATACCTGTTCTTCACTGTAACCTTGTTCAACTGGCGATAATCAATACATATTCGTATAGAACTATCCTTCTTCTTTACAAACAAGATAGGAGCACCCCAGGGCGACACACTAGGCCGAATGAAACCCTTATCGAGCAACTCTTGCAATTGTTCCTTTAACTTTTTCAACTCTGCTGGGGTCATACGATAGGGTGGAATAGAAATGGGCTGAGTGCCCGGTAACAAATCAATAACAAAGTCAATATCCCTGTCGGGCGGCATGCACGGAAGATCCGCCAGAAATACGTCTGGATAATCCCTTACTATCGGAACTAACTTGACGGTAGGAGTATCAGCACTAACATCCCTCACATATGCCATATACGCATCACACCCCTTCTCAACCATCCACTGAGCCTTTAGAAATGAAACAACCATGCTAGGAACATAATCTAAAGTACCTTTCCACTCTAGCTGCGGTACACCTGGCATAGCCAACGTCACTGTCTTGGCGTCACAATCAAGAATAGCATGATAGGGTGATAACCAGTCCATCCCTAAGATAACATCGAAATCTACCATATTGAGCAACAATAAATTGGCTCTGGTCTCAAAACTACTAAGAACAACCAAACATGACCGATACACGCTGTCAACAACAATAGAATCTCCCATGGGTGTAGACACATAGATAGGTGAACTCAAAGAATCACGAGATACACCTAAATACGGAGCAAAATAAGATTCATCATAAGAATAAGTGGAGCCTGGATCAAATAAGACTGATGCATCTCTATGAAAGACCGGAACAATACCTGTGATGACAGAGTCAAATGCAACTGCCTTCGTCCTAGCAAGAAGAACATATTATCTAGCATGGCCTCCCCCTCTAGGGCAACCTCTACCCGCTCGACCTCCACCTTTACCTGGTTGTGTAGGTAGAGTGGAAGCTGGTGTTGTAATCATAGCCTGAGGACCCGGTGGGGCACACGCTGCCTGGGTGGTCTGTGGAGGTGCACCCCTCCTGAGACTGGGGCAATCCCTCACCATATGATAAGTGTCACCACACTCGAAACAAGCTCTCAGAGGACAGGGCTGTTGTGGCTGGCTCGGGCCTGATCGGCTGGACTGACCGCTGGAAGCAGCCCGTGCAGGAGGTGCACTACACAATGGCGGTGTATAATAAGGAGCCTCAGGCCTAGGAGGGGCCGGAGTAGCGCTGGAAGCTGGAAGTGATAAATGAACAGGGCGACACACATAAATCCTACCCTGATGAGCTACAGTTGGGGCACAAGTACCACTATATGTGCCAAACTCTCGAGACCTCTTGGCCTCTCGCTTCTCCCTCTCCCGAGTCATCATACCCTCCAATCTCCTAGCAATCCCCACTACCTACTAGTATACGATGTCCATCTCCAACTCTCAGGTCATGCTAAATCTTATACTAGGGTTGAGCCCCTCGATTAATCGACAAACCCTCTCTCGAACAGTAGCAACCAAGGCTGGTGCATGCGTAGACAAATCACTAAACCGGACCGCATACTTCGACACGGTCATAGAACCCTGGTGCAACTACTCAAACTCTGTGCGCCATGTATCTCTGAGACTTTGGGGAACATACTCCCTCAAGAACATATGCGAGAACTGAGTCCAAGTGAGTGAAGTTGCCTCAGCCGGACTACCTAACTCATATGCTCGCCACCACTGATAGGTCACTCCTCTAAGCTGGAACGTAGTGAAAGAAACCCCACTAGACTCCGCAAAATCCACAGTATGGAGGATACTGTGGCAGTCCTCAAGAAAACCATAGGCATCCTCTGACGCCAAGCCAATGAAGGTAGGAGGGTGGTACTTCTTGTACCTCTCAAGCCTGAGCTGCTCCTCCTTCGAAACTACTGCCCTAACCTCGGGCTAAATTGGGGCTACCACTAAATTGGTGTGACCTCTGGAACCTGGTTGACCTAGTCCCAGTGCTCTGGGGTGGGAGACGAGAGTCTATGCTCCTCCCCCGGCCTGAGATGTGGTAGGAGCGAGTGGTATCAACCCTGCCTGAGCCAAAGTGCTGAACATGCTCAGAAACTAGGCGAGAGTCTCTTGGAGGGCTGGTACAGTAACAGGTGTCTCAGGTGTCCGCCCTCTAATTGGAGCTACTGGTGGCTCCTCTGTAGCAACTCGTACGGGTGCTCTGGCTGCACCATGTGGACCTCGACCTCTAATCCAGCCCCGGCTCTGGCCTCTCGCGGCTCTAGCAGGGGGCACGGGTGTCTGGTCATCTGATCCAGTTGTACGTGTCCTCACCATCTGTGAGAGAATACAAAGACAGAAATTTAGAATCCGAAGTCAAAATTTTTGTACGATAAAGAATCAAAGAAGTGAAGCTTTTCCTAACAGTTCCATAACCTCCCGAAGATAAGCACAGGCGTCTCTATACTGATCCGCGAGACTCTACTAAACCTGCTTGTGACTCATAACACCTATGAACCTAGTGCTCTGATACCAACTTGTCACGACCCTAAATTTCCTCCGTAGGATATCGTGACGGCACCTAGTCTCTAAGACTAGGTAAGCCTAATCAATGTGCATAAACATTAGATAAGAGATTTAAACTTGAACATCCCAACAATTTCATAAAAAGAATCTACCAAAACTCAGTACGTAAAATCCCAAAACCTTGTGAGATATAAGTCACAAGCTCTAAATACAGTACCGAACAATCCTATACATCATTGTCTATCAAAATGTAAGGAAATAAGAAAATAACGGGATAGAAGGAGACTCCGAGGCCTGCAAACGCGGGCAGGTGTACCTTGAAGTCTCCAAAGCAGTAACACAACGCACTAATATCGAGGCTGATAGGATGCACCTGGATCTGCAAAACAAATATGTGCAGAAACATAGTATGAGTACACCATAATGGTACCCAGTAAGTGCTAGGCCTAACTTCGGTAGAGTAGTGACGAGGTCAGGTCCAGGCCCTACTAGAAATAATAGGAAAAAAAACAAGGCAGAAGATATAATGATGTAATGAAATGACAGAGAAGTGTAACAATAGAAATTCACAGAAGATAACAATACGGAATCAAAGAAGACAATTACAACACATAAGGAAGCACGAATCTTACAAGTTAAGGAACAATAACAACAACAACAATGAAGCAGACAAAGGAAAACAAAAAGGGAACTCCTGAGGTACCGCCTCGTAGTCCCAAAAGTAAATATCTCACAATGGCACAGCACAAAGGAAAAATTGCAGCAGTTGTTTTAAGTCCAACTTTTGATCCGTTAACCATCTGAAACTCACCCGAGGCCCTCGGGACCTCAACCAAATATACCAACAAGTCCTAAAACATCATACGAACTTATTTGAAACCTCAAATCACATAAAACGACGCTAAAACCACGAATTATGCTCCTATTCAAGCTTAATGAAACTTAAAATTTCCAATTGCTACATTCGATGTCGAAACCTATCAAATCAACTCCGATTGACCTGAAATTTTACACACAAGTCATAAATGACATAACGGAGCTATGACAATAATCAAAACTGGATTTCGACTCCGGTATCAAAATATTCGGAACCGCGGTCAAACTTCCAAACTTAAATTCTTGTTTTTGTTTTTTAGCCATTTCAAGCCTAATTTAACTACGAACTTCCAAATAAAATTTCGAACACGCTCTTAAGTCCAAAATCATCATACGGAGCTATTGGAATCATTAAAATTTTATTCAGGGGTCTTTTTTACATAATTAAATATTCGGTCACTATTTGAACTTAAACATTTTAATTTATCATCAAAATTCCATATCTCGAGCTAGGGACCTCGGAATTTGATTCTGGGCATTCGCCCAAGTCCCAAATCACGATACGGACCTACCGAAACTGTCAAAACACTGATCCGAGTTCGTTTGCTCAAAATATTGACCAAAGTCAACTCAGTTGAGTTTTAAAGCTCTAATTCACATTTTAATCCATTTTTCAAATAAACACTTTCCAGAAAATTTTACGGATTACGCACGCAAGTCGAGGAATGATAAATAGTACTTTTTGAGATTTTAGAATATATAATTAATTATTAAATTTAAATATGACATTTTGGGTCATCACAAATATTTTCACTATCATTTCATTTCTTTACATAAATTTTCTTTATTTATTAGTTTAAAGATACAAATTTAATTTTTAATTTTTATTTGTAAAATTACCAATATTAGAAATATAGTTTGTACTTTTAAAGTTTTATTTTTATTATTTTTTTATTTTTTATAAGTAAGACTTCAATTTCGTGGTATTATCCATAGTTTGAGCGTTCTCATCATAGTTTTATGAAATTTCTAATCTCAAATTCAAATAGTCATCCTTTCATTTCTAATAATAAATTTTTAATAATTTAACGTAATTTTGCTATTTCTTTAATCTAATACATAGTCTTATTACTTTTTATGTGGCTTTCATTAACTTGTAACTTTATTTAATATCATTATCAACTACTATTATTTAATCATAAAATAAATATTTATTTTGTTTTAAAAATATTGCCTCAAAATTTTAAATTATTTAAATTTTAATAATATTTTCAAGTATTGTATATTTAATTTATTTTATTTTCTAAACTTATGATTTATAAATATTCTCACATTATCTCTAATTTATTTTTATTATTCAATAGTTTAGTTTTTGATTTTATCTATTAGACTTGGGTTACGTGGACTTATCCATATTATGACTTTTCTTCTTATCACAATATAAAAAATCTTTCTCATCTCAAATTTAAATAAGTTTTACCCTTTTTCTCTATGATAAAAAAATCCGAATTTTTATTGTTTCTCTATTTATTATTTATTTTTGATATTATATTATTCAATACCTAATATTATTACATTGTCATGTGAATTTTTATTAGCTTATTTGAATTTAATATCTATTTCTACCATACTCATTTTAATATAATATAGATAAAAATTAAATATCTTCTCATCTCAAATTCGAATAATTTTTATCATTCTATTTTCTAAATTGGACCGCATTTTCAAAAAGTTATGTTATTCTTTCATACTTAAACTAACTGCACACAATTCAAATATTAATCGTACAAAAATATTTTCTTAATTGTTTGAACACATTATATCTAAATATTGTAGTAATATTTACGTATAAAATATTCGTTTGCCCGATTTATCGATATTAATATTACTTTATTATTCATGTTATTAAAATATTTTTTTACTGATTATTAATTTTTTTTCTTAACTTATAAATATTTTTTATACTTTATGTAAGATCTTATTTTGCTGCTTGAATTTATTTAATTTTTAAACTCAATAAATATTTAATATCTTAAGTAAATTTTAGTTTTATTATATATTTTAACTTACTCCAAAGTATAAATAGTCATAGGTTATCTCAATTTATGTATTTCTATATTTTTTTATTTTTTTCTATTATAGTTTTTTAATAATTTTTTACCTCCATATTTCTAGCTACTATAGAAGAAAATCTATGAGTGGATCAATATATATAGATATAAATATAGATATAGATACAAATATACATATAAATATAGATTAGATTTGTCTAAGATCTATTTAGATTATGTAGACGATTTATTAAACTACTTCCTTTAATTATATTTTTATTTATAATTTCTAATTATTAATGTTGTCCTAAAATTGCTAAGTGGCATTTAGCTTGCCACTTGGGCTTAAACTCATGCTTCACTACCCTTTTTTTTAATATAATATAGATATAGACTAGGATCTGAAATATTACGTGATTAAATTATATAACTAATTATGTCCCATATTTGTATACACCTACTTTATTTCAAGTCAATAGCAACCTGCAAAGGACACCACTATATTTGGTCACACTTGAAAATTGGGTTCATTATATTTAACTACAGAAATATTTACCTAAACTTTGATAGTGATGTTGCATTCACATGGAATACAGCTCGTAAAGAGTGCTATATGGCCAGAACATCTATATATGTCTGTTAGTAGATTATTCCTAATATAAACATTCAAAACAAACACCAGCCTTGCACTGTGATTGCTTAAAAAGCTAAAGTTTTCATAGCTTTAAACCTTTGACTCCTTTCATATAATACTTGGATATGTTAGAAAGCTCAAATGGTAGCCGTGTTAAGAATTTAAATGCTTCCATGTTTGTTGAGTTTCTTCTTACTAAAAAGAGTATTATTCACTGTTTGCAAAGAAGTGTCAACACTCAACACTAGATATGCTGCATTGACATAGAGAAATTAAAGATAACGCAACAGCGACTGGATATCAAAGTATGAAGGCATTACTAAGGGAAAGTTTTCAGTTATCCTTGCTCCTGTATTTGTATTCCATCCACCACAGCTTTGATGCTACAGATACCATAACTACAACCCATTTTCTGAAAGATGGTGATGCCAATGTTACTTCAGCTGGTGGAACCTTCGAAATGAGGTTCTTCGGACTAGGTAATACTGAAAATCGCTATGTGGGTATTTGGATATGTAAGAACATATATCTGTTAGGACTGTAGTGTGGGTTGCCAACAGAGAAGCTCCTTTGACCGGTGGATCAGGTATCCTTAAGGTCATTGATCCAAGTCTTCTTGTCTGTCACGACCCAAAATCTATTATAGGTCGTGATGGCGCCCAACGTTGCCGCTTGGCAAGCCAACGATGAATTACCAACTTAGTTATTTATTTTATTATTTTTAAACTCATAAATCTTATTTAGATAGAGAGGTCAGTGCATTAAAATAAATCATAGTTACGCATAGTTTAATTAAAATAATAAGTAAAAGCTTATCAATGTAGAACAATCCATAAACAAATTCTAGAACACCCCCAAAACCCAGTGTCACAAGTGTATGAGCATCTACTAGAAGGTACAATAACAATACAACATCTGTCTGGAATACAAGTTAGACAGGAAAATATAAATAAATTATGATGGAGACTGTATATGTTGCGGGTCATAACACGGGATGAAGCTCACCGAAAATTCCCGCAATAGCTGCGCCTTTGCTCCCAGAAGATCACCAGAAATATATACCGGCACAATAAGTGCAGAAGTGTAGCATGAGTACGTAAATCAACGCGTATCCAGTAAGTATTTAGCCTAACCCCGGAAAAGTAGTAACGAGAGGTCAACATCGACACTTATTAGTGGTCCGATAAATTAAATACAGTAGAAAGTAAACAAGTATGAGGCATGGTAAATAAACAGTATAAACAAATATAAGTACGCAGTACGATCCTCCTCAAAGTAGTAAACACAAGCTCCCAATTATCGTTTACCTCCTCAACCGGTGTGTGTGTGTGTGTGTGTGTGTATATATATATATATATATATATATATAAAATGGTCCCCACCAGATAGGTCGTCACAACTCAAATCAGAAAAACTTACTGATACACTGTCTTCTTATCAAATATTACGCACGATTCTACCGAGCAAAATGGCTTGATCCCGTAAGAGTGTTTCATGAAGTTGCCGAGGCAAACGACCCGGTCCCATAAGAGTATTTCATAGAAATGTCGAGGCGAACGGCCAGATCCCATAAGAATATGATACTGGTGAGGCGAACGGTCCGATCCCATAAGAATATGATACTTCCGAGGAGAACGGTCCGGTCTTATAAAAATATGATACTTTAACGGGTCCTTGACCCCACTCACGAATAAACGTGTGAGTTATGAAATTTAAGGAAGCTATTCAAAGAAAACGCACAATGCGGGAGAAATCTGTAAGGGGAGCACAATTATTCCGCGGCTAAATCAAGTAGCTCGTCAAATCTCTACAATAGCGAGTCTATCACTCTATGCAAGCCTAGTCTCAAATCGTAACGTGTAATAAAGGAATTCCACAGGAAAGGATAACTCAAATAGTACAATTAATGCATGGCATAAACCTAAGTCTACCCTAACAAATCAGGAATCCTAGCATACCCACGGACACTCATCACCTCATACGTGTGTAGCTCCCAGAATATGTAGCACATAAGAATATAATACCTACGGGGCAAATTCCCCCTCTCAGGGTTAGACAGGAGACTTACCTCGCTCCGAAATTTCATAACCGGCTTCAATGCCTCTCTAACTCCTCGACTCAAAGCCAAACGATCCGAAACTACTCAAACAATGTGCAAATCAATCAAAATATTCTCCAATGCTTATAATTAATCAATTTATAACAATTTCCAACACCGCTCGAAAAGTTAATAAAGTCAACCCTCGGTTTCACGTGCCCGGATTCCGAAAATTTTCAAAAATAAACTTTACTCATAACATTACGAACTCAAATATATGATTTATTCCTAATTTCATATCCAATTTCGTGGTCAATATCCAAAAATATCATTTCTAGGTTTTTTTCAAAAAATTCCACAATTTCCATGTTAAATCCTTATGGAATCCATGTAATTAACTTACAATATGTGGGAATTACTTACCTTGTAATAGATTATGAAAATCTTGCCTCCAAAAGCTCCAAATATTGTCCAACCAAATGAAAATGTAAGATGAATGGGCTAAACCCCGAAATAAATTCTTAATAATAGCCTCAAATGTCGCATTTGCGACATAGGGTTCGCATTTGCAAACCCTCACAAAAAAGAAGAAATGTTCAAAATTGCGAACTAAGGCAAAAATTGGAAGACTTCGCAAATGCGAAGAAATGTTCGCAATTGCGAACCAAGGCAAAATTGGCAGACTTCGCAAATGCGAAGAAAAATGTCGCATTTGCGATACCTGAGCACCAACAACACCTGCAGTCAATTTTTTGTTCAAAACTATTCCGGAACATGTCTGAAACTCATTCGAGCCCTCGGGGCTCCAAAACAAGTATCAACACAAGTCTAAAAACATCATACGAACTTGCTCGCTCGATCAAAACACCGAAATAACATCTAGAATAACGAATCAGACGCCAAAACGCATGAAATCATAATGAACTTCAAGAACTTCTATAATTGCAATCAATCGTCCGAACCACATCAAATCAACTCCAAATGACGAAACGGGCCTATTCCCAGTGCCAACCCTAAAATACGAACCTGATAGCCTTAAAGTCAAACCATGGTTAAACTTGGGAAAAATTCCAAACATTCGAACTTCGACGAATGCATCTGATTCATACTTAAACATCCTGGAATGATACCAAACATTACGCACAAGTCACAATTCACGATACTAACATATTTCAATGCTCGGAACCCCAAACGGACATCGATAACACCAAAATTCACTTCAAATCAAACTTTAAAAATTCTTAAACTTCCAAAATGCCAACCTTCTATAATAAGCACTGAAATGCTCCCGGACCACCCGAACTTACGCCCAAGTCCAAAGTCATCATACGGACCTATTGAAACCTCCAAATTCTGATTCTGAGGTCGTTTACTCAAAAGTCAACCCTTGGTCAACTCTTCCAACTTAAAGCTTCCGAATTGAGAATTCTCCTTCTTAATCAACTCTGAGCTTCTCAAAATCTAGTTCCGACCACACGTACAAGTCGTAATACATGAAGTGAAACTACTCAAGGGCTCAAACCGTCGAACGACATGCTAGAACTCAAAACGACCGGTCGGGTCATTATATTGGCCTTCTCAATGGCACCGACAATGTTATGTGGTCAACTAATACCTTTAGATCTATGCTGAATTCCATTACGCAGTTGCTGGATATTGGAAATCCTGTAGAAGCTGGTGGTGATTAATTTCCTATATCAGAGTTTTGATCACCCGACTGATACACTCTTACCGGGCATGAATCTTGGTTGGAATTTTGTAACTGGCCGAGAGGTGTACTTGTCATCAATGAATTTTCCTCCTTTTTCCTTTCCGTGAGACACTACTAAAAATCCGCTAAAAAAGACCAAATATTTCCGACCAACATTGGTTGGTCAAAAAAAGCGACCAAAAACCGTCCAGCTTGGACGGAAACTAAATTTTTTTTTTTACATTTTTTAAAACTAAATACCAACCAACGTTGGTCGGTAAATTGGTCAACGAATTGACCCAGCTGGTCAGACAAGAAAATTTTGGATTGCCGACCAACGTTGATCGGTAATCTGGACCCAATTTTTAAAATTTTAATAATTATTTTATTATTTAAAATATTTTATAATATTTAAGAATTTATATTTAAAATTACCGACCAACGTTGGTCGGTTAATGTAGGAGAAGCATTTACCGACCAACGTTGGTGGGTTAATGCAGGGGAAGCATTTACCGACCAACTTTGGTCGGTAATTATTATTTTTTGCAAAATAACCGACCAATGTTGGTCGGTTATTACGTCAACATTGGTCATACTTTTGAATTACTTTTATATTTACTATCTAAATAATATAAATATAATTCGTTAGTACTTTTGTAATACAAATAATGAATACACTAACATATACTATATATAACATGCTATATATGTAGNAATAGGTCAAACATGGCCAAACTTTAACAAGCTATATATATACACACTAACATATACTATAATAAGCTTTATATATGGTTAAAGTATTACAGTGAAGTGTGTTTGTATGTGTGTGTGTGTGTGTGTGTGTGTGTGTGTGTATATATATATATATAGGTATAGCCAAATATATATAAAAATACGAAGCGCTAGGACCACATGGTCGGGTTCTTTTAGGGATAGACTTGGGAAGATACTAATTAGTATATATACTTTATCATCAAATATATCTATTTGTAAATTGATTCATCGACTTATAACTTACTTAGATGTATCGATGAATATTAATCGATGATTCATCAAAACGTCTCGACCTATATATCGATTAATCTATGTCATGCATTATTAGTGATGAACGAATGAAAAAAGAAGTTATTAGCATCAATTACAATATAGTGTATGTGTGTGTGNTGAATATTAATCGATGATTCATCAAAACGTCTCGACCTATATATCGGTTAATCTATTTCGTGCATTATTAGTGATGAAAGAATGAAAAAAGAAATTATTATGTAACGACCCGACTTGTCGTTTTAAGAATTTAAGCCTCGCCTGGCGGCATAAGGCCTGAGCAGCTTCTTATTATGTGTATTGACTTGCGTGCATGGTTGAATTCAGTTACCGGATGATTTGGAGTGATTTGGGACACTTGGTCACCAAAACGGAAGCTTAAGTCTTAGGATTTTTACCGTAGTCGGAACTGTGTGAAGACGATTCCGGAATAGCATTTTGATGATGTCAATAGCCCCGTATGATGATTATGTACTTAGGAGCATGTCAGAAAAATTATTTGGAGGTCCGTAGAGAAATTTGGCTTGAAATAGCAAAAGATGAATTTTTAGGAAATTTGACCGATTCTGGAAATTTGAATAGCTTCGTTATGTCAATTATCACTTGTGTGCAAAATTTGAAGTCATTCCAGATAGATTTGATGTGTTTTGGCACAAGATATAGAATTTAAAATTTCAAAATTCATTAGGCTTGAATTGGGGTATGATTTGTGGCTTTGATGTTGTTTGATGTGATTTGAGGCCTCGAGCAGGTTCGTGTTATGTATTGGTACTGGTTGGTACGATTGGACGAGGTCCCGGGGGCCTCGGGTTTGATTCGGGGTGGTTTCGGACCAAGTTTGGGTATTTTGATGCTGCTGGTTGCTAGTTCTGGTGTTGTTCTTTGCGTTCGCGAGGAGCCTCTCGCGTTCGCGAAGAAGGATTTTGCTGTTAGGACTTTGTTCTTCGCGTTCGCGAAGAAGAAACGTTTGATGTTCGTCGTCTAACTCTAGAGGCTCATATCTCGCAATCTATAAAAAATTTGAAGATGATCCAAAAACTAAAGTTGTAGCCCTTTGTGTCTAGTTTTCAGAAAGATAAATCATTTATTATTTGGAGTTGTGTAAATAAAACTATGGTGGATATACTATAGGCTGTTCGGAAAGAGTTTGGAAATCTCTGTTGCACAGGGCTGACTTTGAAAGCTTATATCGCGTAATCTATAAAGAATTGGGAGATGAACAACAAATGAAAGTTATAGCCCTTGGAGTCTAGTTTTCGGAAAGTCAAACCATTCATCATTTGGTATTCTGTACAAATATATATGACTATTATACTAAAGGCTGTCTAAGAAGAGTTTGAAAATAACTTTTGAAGAATTTATTCATCGCGAACGCGAGGGGAGTCTCACGAACGCGAAGAACAAACCTCTGGGCTGCAGAATAAAGTCCAAATTAATGTCATTCTTGCATTTTTGGACCAAGGAAGCTCGGTGAGGCGATATTTCGAGAGTTTTTCAAGGAAAACATTGGGGGTAAGAATTCCTAACTTGATTTTGGTTAAATTACATGAATCTATTGTTGTTTTTATCACTAAATTAGTGAATTGGGTTGAAAAATTTAGAAAACCCTTTTGGTTTAAATTTAAGATTTGGAGGTCGATTTGTTGTTGGAATTCGATAAAATTGGTATGGTTGAACTCGTATCGGAATGGGTGTTCGGATTTCATGAAAATTATGTCAGGTTCCAAGAGGCGGGTCCCGCATTGACTTTTGTTGACCTTTTGGAATAAAATTTTAAGTCGACGTATTATTATTCGGAATTATTTCCGATGAATTTTAATGAAGTTATACAATTAATTTGAATAGATTTGAGTTGTCCGGAGGTCATTCAAGCAAGAAGGCTATTTTGGAATATCGGCCTAACTTCAAAAAGGTAGTGCCTTGCTTAACTTTGAGTGGGGAAATTACCCCTTAGGCATCGAGTCTTATGTGCCATTTGTGAAATGTGAAAACCGTGTACGCGAGGTGACGAGTACGTACTCGGCTTATATGTATAAATTTTATTGAGTTAAAGTCCTGAGCATATTGTATGGTAAATTGGGTAGTTGTTAGTATAAATTTAATCATCTAATTGTCATGCCTAAATCCTTATTATTGTTGAATTTGTTGTTATATGACAATTTGATGTGATTGTTACTTGATTATTTATGCAATTCCGTGAATTTGCTGGTTTGATAATTATTGGAATTTAATTTCATTATGGATTTTTCCTCTGCAAATAATTAATTAAATGAGCTTAAGAAGAGGTGTTTATATAATTATTGAAAATTTGAATTTAATGAAGACTTTGCTTTATGTTGAGTAATTTCTATCTCTATTGATTATTTTTGGGTGTTGTACACATTGTGTAGAGCTTTTGGCTATTTGTTGTGAAATTAATTGACTTGGTTGTAGCTTTGAAATTTGTTTGTGGCCATTGGTCAAATTGTGATATGAATTGATTTTGTTATGTTGTTGTGATAATTTTCCGTGTAAATTATTGTATTGTGTGAGTTGTTATTTTGGGGAGATAAGGGTGGCATTTCACCGTTGATATTATGTGCTTATAAGGGTGGCATTTCACTTTTGTGTTTGTTGGAATATTGTCTGGGCGTAGCGATAAGGACGGCAATAGGAGCGATAAGGACGGCAATAGGAGCGATAAGGGTGGCTATTGGTATTGTCTGAGCGGAGCGATAAGGGTGACTATTGTCAGAGGGTGGCATTTCACTGTTGTGTTTGTTGGAATATTGTCTGGGCGTAGCGATAAGGGTGGCAATAGGAGCGATAAGGACGGTAATAGGAGTGATAAGGGTGGCTATTGATATTGTCTGAGTGGAGCGATAAGGGTGGCTATTGTCAGGGACGATATGTGATGATATGTGGTTGTGGTGTTGATAATTTTTATGTGATGTTGTGATTTTCTTGTGTTTACTTATACCTTGTGCAATTTGTCTTGTTGTTTGTAAATTGATAACAATCTGATTTATGTTGAAAT
>AWOL01S0014745.1:17004-31782 GCA_000715115.1 Nicotiana otophora
ATATATAGCCGACTGTGCTCACTGGGGGTGTGCAAACTTCGGAAGGGCTCCTTCAGCCCAAGCACTATATTGCTACGACGTGCAGTCCGATCCAATATTATTGCAACGTGCAACCTAATCTAATAATATATATATATAGCCCGAAGGCTTGTTGCAGCGTGCAACCCAATAAATATAAAATATAATCAATATCATATGCTGCGGCGTGCAACCCGATCCCAAAATGTCACTCTCACTCAGGCCCTCGACCTCACTCAGTCATCAATCTCTCTAGTCTCACTCACGGGCTCATAATGCCATGAAACTAGCCCGACAACAATGATATGATGTATCAATAAACAACAACTGAGACTGAGATATGATATGAATGCATGAATATGACTGAGTACAATATATCGACGACATCAGTGAGATGACAACAAGAAACGACCACTATAGGTCCTAATAATGTCAGCATAAAGCCTAAACATGATATTTAGCATGATTGATAACTTAACTACTTTATCACATTGGGATAACATAGATATCAACAAAATAGGGCCACTATACAATGCCATGGAAACAACTGAATCACAATTCACAGGGTGCACTCCCACACACCCGTCACCTAGCATGTGCGTCACCTCTATACCAATCACATAACACGTATTTCAGGGTTTCATACCCTCAGCACTAAGATTAGAAGAGTTACTTACCTCGAACAAGTCAATTTCAACACCGAGCAAACCAAGCGATGCTCCAAAATGCCATCCCACGGGTTCTGACCTCCTAACGGCTCGAAACTAACCAAAAATAACTCAAATACATCAAACAATGCTAAAGGAAACAATCCAGATCGAAAAGGATCAAATCTTGAATCAAAAACCCAAAATCGGCCAAATGCCCAACCCGAGCCCGCACCTCGGAACTCGACAAAATTTACAAAACCCTAAAGCCCATACACTCACGAGCCTAACCATACCAAATTTATCAAAAAAATAACACCATTTGGTCATCCAAATCCCCAAAATCCTCTCTCCAATTCTCAAGCCCTAAACTCCCAAATTTCACTTCCAAAACCTCACTAATTAGGTGGGAAAATCAGTAGGGAAACAAGTTTTATGATCCAAAACAAGTACAAGAAGCTTAACTCAATAATAACCTCGAAAAGCTTCTCCAAAATCGCCTAAGTCCGAGTCCAAAATGTTGAAATAAGTCTAAAATCGCGAACCCTTGCTTATAAACCTTCTGCCCAGACTTTTCGCATCTGCGGGCCTATTGTCGCACCTACGACGCGACATCTGCGGTGAAAACTGCCGCTTATGCGGAAGTCACTTGCACATCCAGGGCCCACACCTTAGCTCTAGGTTCCGCACCTGGGAACGCGCATCTGCGGCCCTGGCTTCGCTTCTGCGGAGTCAATCACTCCTAGCTGCCCCCGCACCTGTGTCCACTTGTCTGCATCTGCGCCACCGCAGGTGCGAGAATTTCTTCGCACTTGCAACCCCTGTCCTCCATGGACGGCTACGCTTCTATGGCTAATTGTCCGCATCTGCACCCACTCTTTCGCAGATGCGAAAACACCAGAACCAGAGATCTTAGCAAAATCTAAAAAATGAAATGAAATGATCCGAACCTCGTCCGAAACTTACTCGAGCCTCTCGGGACCCCGTCCGAATATACCAACAAGTTCCATAACACAATACAGACCTAATCGAGGCCTTAGAACACACATTGCAGCATCAAAATGACGAATCACACCTCAAATCGAAATCTATGAACTTTGAAACTTTAAACTTTCACAACCGATGTCGAAACCTATCAAATCACGTCTGATTGACCTTAAATTTTGCACACAAGTCACATTCGACATTACGGGCCTGCGCCAACTTCCGAAATCGGAATCTGACCCTGATATCAAAAGGTCCACTCCCGGTCAACCTTTCTTAAATTTCAACTTTTGCCATTTCGAGCCAAATTTAACCACAGACCGCCAAATCACAATCCGGACGCGCTCCTAAGTCCAAAATCACCCAACGGAGCTAACGAAACCATCAAAATTCCAATCCGAGTTCAAATTCTAAAAAGTCAAACTTGGTCAACTCTTTCAAATTTAAAGCTCCCTAGTTGAGAATCATTCTTCCAAATTAGTCGCGAATAACCTGAAAACCAAACCGACGATTCACACAAGTCAGAATACATCATACGGGGCTACTTACACCCGTAAACTACCGAGCGAATTGCATATGTTAAAACGATCGGTCGGGTCGTTACACTTTCAGACGCGCCCCTAAGTCTAGAATCACCATACAGAGCTATTCCTAGGCTCGGAATCCAAAATGGGTGTCTATAATGTAAAGATCCACTTCAACCCAAACTTATGAAGTTCACCCAAAATGCCAACTTTCACTATTAGGCGCTGAAATGCTCCCGAGTCATCCAAAACCTAACCCGAGCATACGCCCAAGTCCAAAATCAACATACGAACCTATTAGAACTGTCAAATCCCGATTCTAAGGTCGTTTACTCAAAATGTTGAGCAAAGTCTAACTTAGCCTTTTAAGCTAACCTTACGGAACCCAGTGTTCCGATTTCCATCTGAACCCTTCCAAACCCCGAGCTAACCATCCCCGCAAGTCATAAAACAGTAAAAGCACGTACTGAAAGTCTTATTTAGGGGAACGGTGTGCTAGAAAGCAAAACGACCGGTCAGGTCGTTACATTCTCCACCTCTTAAACAAATGTCTGTCCTTGAACGGGTTTAGAATCATACCTGGAGTACTGAATAAGTGTGGATATCTGCTCCGCATGTCCTCCTCGAACTCCCAGGTCGTCTCCTTGACTGGTTGGACCCTCCACTGATCCTTTACCGTGGAAATCCCCTTGGACCTCAACTGGCGAATCTGCCTATTAACAATGGCAACTGGTTCCTCTTCATAACCCAAGCTCTTATCTAGCTGAACTGTGCTGAAGTCTAACACATGTGACAAGTCGGCATGATACCTTCAGAGTATAGACACATGAAAAACCCGATAGACTAGAGGCAAGGAAAGCTCGTAAGAAACCTTCCCAACTCGTTTCAACAGCTCAAATGGGCCTATAAACCTTGGGCTCAACTTGCCCTTCTTCCCGAATCTCATGATTCCCTTCATCAGCGAAACCTTCAAGAAAACTTTCTCACCCACCATAAATGATAAATCATGCGCTTTCTGATCCGCGTAACTCTTCTGTCTGGACTGTGCTGTACAAAGTCGCTCCTGAATCAACTTTCCTTTTTCTAAGGAATCCTTCACCAATTCAGTACCATATAACTTAGCCTCACCGGGCTCAAACTATATGATGGGCGAACGACATCGCCGACCATACAAAGCCTCAAATGGAGCCATCTCGATGCTAGATTGGTAACTATTGTTATAAGCAAATTTGGCCAAAGGCATGAAATGATCCTACTAACCTCCGAAGTCAATAACACATTCCTTGAGCATATCCTCCAAAATCTGAACTGTCCGCTCCGACTTCCCGTCGGTCTGTGGATGAAAGGCTGTGTTGAGCTCTACACGGGTCCCTAATTCATTTTGTACTGCTCTCCAGAAATGTGAAGTAAATTGAGGGCCTCTATCTGATATGCTAGAAATTGGCACACCGTGCAACCGAAGAATCTCCTGAATATAAATCTGGGCCAACCTCTCTGAAGTATACGTAGTCACAACAGGAATGAAGTATGCCGACTTGGTCAATCTGTCAACAATGACCCCCACTGCATCGAACTTCCGCAAGGTCCGCGGCAACCCAACTACCAAATCCATAGTAATGCGCTCCCACTTCCACTCAGGTATGGTCATCTGCTGGAGTAGGCCACCTAGCCTCTAGTGTTCATACTTAACCTGCTGGCAATTTAGGCACCTAGATACATACCCAAATATGTCTTTCTTCATCCGTCGCCACAAATAATGCTGCCTCAGGCCGCGATGCATCTTCGTAGCACCTGGGTGAATGGAATATTGAGAATTGTGTGCCTTCTCTAAAATCCTCTCCCTCAAGCCATCGACATTAGGAACACATAGACGACCCTGGAGTCGCAGAACACCATCCTCGCTGATAGTAACCTCTTTGGCACCACCCTGTAGTACCGTCTCTCTGAGGACTAACAAGTGCAGATCATCAAGTTGTCGAGCCTTGATCTTCTCCAATAGTGAATACTGGGCAACGATGCATGCAAGAACTCGACTGGGCTCTGAAATATCCAACCTCACAAGTCTGTTAGCCAAGGACTGAATGTCCAAAGCTAGTGGCCGCTCCTTTGCTGAAATAAAGGCCAAGCTACCCATACTTTCTGCCTTTCTGCTCAAGGCATCCGCGACTACATTCTCCTTGCCCGGATGATAAAGAATGGTGATGTCATAGTCCTTCAGTAACTCAAGCCATCTGCGCTGCCTCAAATTGATATCCCTTTGTTTGAAAAAATGCTGCAGGCTGTGATGATCAGTGTAAACCTCACATAACACCCTATAAATATAATACCTCCAGATCTTAAGAGCATGAACAATCACAACCAACTCCAAATCGTGCACAGGATGATTCTTCTCATGGGGCGTCAGCTGACGTGAAGCATATGCAATAACTCGCTCCTCCTGCATCAATACACAACCCAAACCAACACGTGAAACATCGTAATACATAGTATACATCCCCGAACCGGAAGGAAAAACTAGGACCGGTGCTGTAGTCAAAGCTGTCTTGAGCATCTGGAAGCTCGCCTCACTATCATCGGACCAACGGAATGGAGCACCCTTCTGGGTCAATCTAGTCAAAGGTGCTATAATAGATGAGAAGCCCTCCACAAATCAACGATAATAACTTGCTAACCCCAAGAAGCTCATAATCTCAGTCACCGAAGTAGGACGAGGCCAACTCCGAACTGCCTCAATCGTCTTGGGATCCACCTTAAAACCCTTGCATGATACAACTTGCCTCAAGAATGCTACAGAATCTAGCCAAAACTCACACTTGGAGAACTTAGCATATAGCTTCTATTCCCGCAAGGTCTGAAGCACCACTCTCAAATGTTGCCCGTGCTCCTCTATGCTACGTGAGTAGATCAAAATGGTATCAATGAAGACAATGATAAACGAATTAATATATGTCCTGAACACACTATTCATCAAATTCATAAACGCCGCTGGGGCGTTAGTCAAGCCGAAGGACATCACTAGAAGCTCATAATGGCCATATCTAGTATGGAAAGCAGTCTTCAAAACATCCGAGTCCCGAATCTTCATATGATGGTACCCTGATCTCAAGTCGATCTTAGAGAACATCCTAGCACCCTGCAACTGGTCAAACAAATCATCAATATGCGACAACGGGTAATTGTTCTTGATGGTGACCTTGTTCAACTGGCGATAATGAATGCACATCCGCATAGTCCCATATTTCTTCTTCACAAATAAAACTGGTGCACCCCAAGGAGATATACTGGGTCTAACGAACCCCCTTGCTAGCAACTCCTCAGGCTGTTCCTTCAACTCCTTCAACTCTTTCGGAGCCATACGGTACGGTGGGATATATATCCGCTGGGTACCTGGAGCCAAGTCAATACAGAAATCGATATCACGATCTGGTGGCATGCCTGGAAGATTAGAAGGAAATACATCGGAGAACTCCTGGACTACTGGCACCGAATCAATCGCCGGAGTCTATACGGTAGTATCCCGAACATAAGCTAGATAAGCCAAACAACCCTTCCCGACTATATGTCGAGCCTTTAGAAAAGAGATAACCCGGCTAGATGCACTGACTGACGAACCCTTCCACTCCAATCTAGGCAACTCTGGCATCGCCAAGGTAATAGTCTTGGCATGGTAATCAAGGATGGCGTGATATGGGGATAGCTATTCCATGCCCAGGATGACCTCAAAGTCGGTCATATTAAGCAACATAAGATCTACTCTAGTCTCATATCCATAGAAGGTGACCACACAGGACCGATAGATCCGATCCACAACAAAAGAATTGCCCACATGAGTGGATACATAAATGGGAGTGCCCAAGGACTCACGAGGAATAGTGAAGAAATGAGCAAACAGAGATGAAACATATGAATAGGTAGACCCTGGATCAAATAACACCGAAGCATCCCTACCGCAGACAGAAATAATACCTGTGATCATGGCATATGAGGCCACTATATCTAGTCTGGCTGGGAAAGCATAGAACCTAGATAGAGCACACCTAGCTAGCCTCCACCATCCTGACCTCCACCTCTAGGACGGCCCCTACCCGTCTGTCCTTCGCCTCTGGGCGGCCGGATAGCTGGTGCTATAATCATGGGCTGCTGGCCTTGCTACACTGCTATAATGACCCGACCTATCATTTTGCTTTCTAAAACCCCATTCCTCCAAATAAGATTTTCTGTATGTGCTTTTGCTATTTTATAACTTGCGGGGATGGTTAGTTCGGGATTTGGAAGGGTTCGGATTGAAATCGGAACACTTGGCTCCTTAAGTTAGCCTTAAAAGGCTAAGTTCGACTACGATCAACGTTTTGAGTAAATGACCTTGGAATCAAGATTTGACTGTTCCAATAGGTTCGTATGATGATTTTGTACTTGGGCGTATGTTCGGGTTAGGTTTTGGATGAATCGGGAGCGTTTCGACGCCTAATAGTAAAAGTTGGCATCTTGGGTGAATTGTGTAAGTTTGGGTTGAAGTGAGTCCTTACATTATAGACGTCCATTTGGGATTTCAAGCCTAGTAATTACTCCGTATGGTGATTCTGGACTTAGGGGCGCGTCCAGAATTGGATTTGGAGGTCCGTAGGTCATTTCGGGGTCATTTGGCAAAACATGGAAATTTGAAGTTTTTGGAAAATTTGATCGAGGGTGGACTTTTTGATATATTCAGATTCTGGTTCCGAAAGTTGGTGTAGGTCCGTAATGTCATTTATGACTTGCACACAAAAGTTGGCGTCATTCCGAGTTGATTTGATAGGAATCGGATGCGCGAAAGTATTTTAAGCAATTTTTGAGTTGATGAGTTAATCCTTGCATTTTGGCGTCCGATTCGTAGTTTGTGATGTTATTTCAGTGTTTCGATCGCCCGAGAAAATTCGTATGATTTTGTTAGACTTGTGTGTGTATTTGGTATGGAGCCCCGAGGGCTCGGGTGAGTTTCGGACGTTCGGGAGGATGAGAAAAACTTCAGTTTTTTGGTGTTTCTTGGCAGCTGTTGCAGGTCTCGCAAATGCGAGAATTTGTTCGCAACTGCGAACCTCGCATTTGTGAGGAAGGCACCCCAATTTAGAAGAAGCCTTATCTAGGAAGTGTTCGCATTTGCGACACTTTGGTTGCTTTTGCGACCTTGACAGTGTTCATATTTGCGACCTTGGCAGTGGAAGCCCAGGGTTCGCATTTTCGAACCAGATGTCGCAAATGCGACATCTGAGGCCTGTGCACAACTTATTAAATGTAGGACTTAGGCCATCTAGCTCATTTTCTTTCATATCTTGGGCAACCTTTGGAGCTCTTGGAAGGGGACTTTCACCTAGCACTTTGAGGTAAGTAATTTCTACACAACATGAGTTAGATACATAGATTATGGGTAGATTAACATGTAAAAATTGGTGAAATCAAGGGTTTAGATGAAAAACCTAGGTTTTGGATAAAAATGGGATTTGACCACGAAATTGGTTATGGAATTTAGTGAAAATCATATATTTGAGTTCATGAGGTTACGGGTAACAATTCTCTTCGAAAATTTCCTAAATATGGGCACGTGGGCCCGGGGGTAAAGTTTTGGGAATTTTCAATTGGGGTTGGGTAATCGCTTTAATAGTTAGAATATGAATGTTTGAGCCTATATTGACTATTTTATATGACATTTGACTAGTTTCGAGTCATTGTTGCACCAAATTGAGGGTTTGAGCACAAATCTTAGATCAGAAGTAGGCTTGAGACAAGGTAAGTCTCTTTTCTAACCTTGTAAGAGGGAATTAACCCCATAGGTGAACTTAATCATTGTATACTTCTATTTGTGGGGGCTACGTACGTACGAAGTGATGAGAGTCCGTGTATAGCTACTATTCATGCTTATGTCCGGGTAGATTTAGGCTTACACCATGTTTTTGTTGACACCGTTGCTTGTTTATGCTTATTAATTGTTTGGATTAAAGCGGAGTTTGAGGATTTCAAAAAAGAATGAAGAAATATTATGATAACTTGAGAAAAATCTATATTCAATCGCTTCGCAAGTATATTCCGCGAGCGGGGTAAATTTCCACTACTGTCATGGGAGCGGGCCGTTAACATCTGCAGGTTAATTGATGTATCTATGGTTCGGGTCGTTCACCCTCGGTAGTGCACAGTATATTTAAATGTATATCTGGATCGGGCCGTACGTCCTCGACATAATTCGTGCATAAAGATATTGGAACCCCTTTATATTTAATATTATTCCATGGACTTGAAAGGTAAAAGGATTAGACGAGAGAAATGACTTGGTTCTTACCTGAAATGAAAGGATTGTTTATTTATTTTCCTGCTCTGAGTTCTATTATCATTTTATGTATCATGTTTAATTAGAACTTCATACTATTATATGTTTTTTGGCCCATAGTAAGTGTCGAAGTCGACCCCTCATCACTACTTTTTCGAGGTTAGACTAGATTCTTAATGGGTTCATATTGTTTATATACTCACGCTACACTTCTGCACTTAACGTGCAGGATATGAGGCAGGTGCATCTGGTTATTAGTGCGGCGCGCACACTTGACTTCTGGTCCGAGACCACACGGCGAGCTGCCCTTCCGAGCTGTTCAGCAGCAGTCGGATTCTCTCTTTTGATTTATTTTTTGTCTATTCTATTTCAGACAGTAGAGTAGAGATCTTTTGTATATTCTGCTAGTAGCCCACACACTTGTGACACCAGATCTTGGCACACACTAGTAGACTTGTGATTTTGGTTTTATTCCTATGGCCATAAATACATTCAAGTGCTTTCATTTTATTGATTTAAATCTGTTTCTTACTAAACCTAGAAAATTAAGGAAAGTTATTTACTTGGGAAAAACTTATTAGAATGGGAAAATCACTAGATTGTACACTCTTGGCTAGCCTAGAAATAGTGCTGGGTGCCATCACGACCTAAAATGGAATTGGGTCGTGACATCATGGTATGAGAGCACTAGGTTTACATAGGTCTCACAAGTTATGGGCATGCCTAATAGAGTCTTGCGGATCGGTGCGGAGACGTGCTAAGCTTTGAGAGGCTATAGGGTGTTAGGAAACTACTCTTTATTCATCTCCTATCGTGCAGTTGATGGTGTACTAAGTTTCTTCTCTAACTCTCTCACATATAAGGATCCTCATGTCGCTCACCTCCGAAGACAAGAGGGTGTAGCCTAGTCCATCTACCCAATAGCTTCTATGGCTCGCCGGCCGTAGCTGGTCTAGGCTCAGGTGCCGCTGCTACAACTGGCTGAGCACCGCCCATGGGTAGTGCACCTGGGGTCTGATATACGGCAGCCGCATGTCCTAGAGACAGAGCAGTAGGGGTCTGTGCTCCCCCTCCCGCATGAGATGTGGCTGGGTCTGCTGGAAATAAACCAGTCTGGGTCATAGAATCCATGAACCGTAGCACACGGCCCATGCCCTCCTGAAAGTCTGGTGCTGACATGAAATCGACCGTGGTTGGCTCTACTGCGGGCACCTTGCCCTGCTCCTAAATAATTGGATCATCCACTAGATCCACTGGTGGTGCAACTGGGGCAACTCTGGGACGTCCTCGTCCCCTACCTCGGGAAGGTACCCTCCCCCGACCTCTGCCTCGGCCTCTAGCAATAGGGGGAGCAGCCCCTCCCGGGTTTGGAACGTCCGCCGTGTGCATTCTCACCATCTGTGAGAGAATAAGAGAAGAAACTTAGCACACCATCAACTGCACGACAGGTGATTAGTGAATAGTAGTTTCCTAACACCCTATAGCCTCTCGAAGATAAGTGCAGGCGTCTCCGCACCGATCCGCAAGACTCTATTATGCTTGCCCATAACTTGTGAGACGTACGTGAACCTAGTGCTCTGATACCATGTTGTCACGACCCAATTTCTTAATAGGCCATGATGGCGCCTAACACCGCTGTCAGGCAAGCCAACAATAATAAATTAACTTAATTACCCATTTTAGTATTTTCAAATCGTAATTTCCTTCAATTAAATAGTAAAATATATAACTTATGGAGTAAATGATAATATTTTTGCAACTAAAATACTGAACAACCAATAACCCATCCCAAAACCCGGTGTCATAAGTGCATGAGCATTAACTAGGGAGTAAAATACAATATAGTATCTGTCCGAAATATAAATTAGACAGGAAAGATATAAATAACTCTGATGGAGACTCTGCTGGTTGCGGATCGTAATATAGAATACAACTCTCCTAGGTACCCGCATTAACCACACCTCTGTGCCCATAAGGCCACTAGACATATATGTACCTGCACAAAAATATGCAGCAAGTATAGTATGAGTACGTAAATCAACGCGTACCCAGTAAGTATCCAGTCTAACCTCGAAGAGGTAGTGACGAGGGGTCGACTCCGACACTTACTATGGGCTAACAATAAGATACCGATATTATAATTAAGCATGGATTGTATAAAATAGCTGAAAACCCAATAAACAAGAGGTAAGTAAACAATTCCTTTAATATTAGGAAGTCTCCAAATTTATTTTTCATCATTTAATAATTTATATCTCAAGCCAATGAAGCAATATCAATTATTATTAGTTCCAAAGATTTATCATGCACAAATCATGTCATGGTCGTACGACCCGATCTAACATAATATTTAAACTGTGCACTGCCGAGGGTCGAACGGCATGAACCGTAGATGCATCTATCTTCTACCGAGGCGTTCGACCCGCTCCACAAAAGAGAAAATACATTTACAACAATCAATTCAAAATTGATTGAGGGGCAATTATTCAAGGGAATACCAAATTCCCATTAACGGTCAAGAAAATGAACTTTAACCTTATTCAATTTCTTTATCAAGTTTTAATATGATTTAAGCAATTAAATTAACAAGTAGGGTACAAACATTTATAAGTATAGCATGATATGGGCCCTAGACTACCCCGACAATAGCATAATTAGTAGCTACGTATGGAATCTCGTCACATTGTGCGTACGTAGCCCCCACAAATAGAAGCACCTCTTACAAGGTTAGAAAAGAGACTTACCTCGCTCCGAAATTCCATAACCGGTTCCAAAGCCCTTCCAACAACTCAAATTGATGCCCATCGCTCCAAAACTAGTCAATAAATGTGCAAATCGATAAATATATATTCTAATACTCATTATAATCTAATTTTTAATAATTCCTAACTTCGCTCGAAAAGTCTATAACAATCACCCTCAGGCCCACGTGCCCGGATTCTGAACATTTTCGAAGATAAACATTACCCATAGCCTCATGAACTCAAATATATAGATTATTCTCAATTTCATGCCCAAATTCGTGATCAAAATCCAAAAAATACAAATTTCTAGGTTTTCCACCAAAACCCCAAATTTCTAAAAATTTCCATGCTTGAATCCATATAAAAACCATGTATTCAACTCAAAATAGGCGGGGATAACTTACCTTGATATTGATTATAGAAACCTCCACTTGAACCTCTCTAATAATCGCCCAAACCAAGAGAGAATGAAAGAAAATGGGCCAAATCCCGTTATTAAAAGAGCACACTGCCGAGTGACCTCTTGCACTTGCGGTCACTTAACTGCTTCTGTGGTCCCGCAGGTGCGTCCGAACTACCTATTCTGCAGTCCTTCTTCAGGCCCGCAACTTTGCATCTGCGGCACCATACACGCTTCTGCGGCTCCAAGTGGGCAGGTGCGGTCCCGCTTCTGCGGAACTCGACCGTATCTGCGGTCCCAGCCTTCCCTAGCCAGAACAGCTTCTGCGACCCTCTTGGCCGCTTCTGCGGCTCTGCATTTGCGGCGAAAAACTCACAAGTGCGGTTAACTAGAAGATAGATGCTTCAGCTTTTCTTCCAAGTCCAAACTCGATCTGTTAACCATTAGGAATCCACCCGAGGCCCTAGGGTGTCACGACCCAAATCGATGGGCCGCGACGGGCACCCGGAACCTTACTCAACCGAGTACCAACATAACGTATCTTTTCATATTATACTATCATAGAAAACTGAGCCGGAAAGGCTTCCATGAGATAAGTAGAATACAACATGTAATACCAACTTATACATAAGACATACGGGCCTATACGACCAAAATAACCACTCGTACACTGAACATAGGCCGACAAGGCGATACAATCATTTACGTACATGACATCTGTCTACAAGCCTCTAAGAATATATAATTTTCATAAAGGTCGGGATAGAGTCCCTCCATACCAAACAATACACGTCTAAATCATACTGACCAAACAAGCAACTCCGGAAAAAATGGAGCGCACCAACATCTTCCGCTGAGCTGATAGCCTACTTGGAGGGCTCTCAACCTATCTATCGAGACCTGCGGGCATGAAACGCAGCATCCCCAGGCAAAAGAGATGTCAGTACAAATAATTTACCGAGTATGTAAGGAATGAAAATCAGTAAATAATAGAAATGAGAGAAACATGGAGTAAAAGACTCGACATGTAAGTCTGAATAACTCTGTGAATCATTCAATACTTATAATNGTGGTCGTACGACCCGATCCAATATAATATTTAAACTGTGCACTGCCGATGGTCGAACGGCATGAACCGTAGATGCATCTATCTTCTACCGAGGCGTTCGGCCCGCTCCACAAAAGAGAAAATACATTTACAACAATCAATTCAAAATTTATTGAGGGGAAATTATTAAAGGGAATACCAAATTCTCATTAACGGTCAAGAAAATGAACTTTAACCTTATTCAATTTCTTTATCAAGTTTTAATATGATTTAAGCAATTACATTAACAAGTAGGGTACAAACATTTATAAGTATAGCATGATATGGGCCCTAGACTACCCCGGCAATAGCATAATTAGTAGCTACGTATGGACTCTCGTCACATTGTGCGTACGTAGCCCCCACAAATAGAAGCACCTCTTACAAGGTTAGAAAAGAGACTTACCTCGCTCCGAAATTCCATAACCGGTTCCAAAGCCCTTCCAACAACTCAAATTGATGCCCATCGCTCCAAAACTAGTCAATAAATGTGAAAATCGATAAATATATATTCTAATACTCATTATAATCTAATTTTTAATAATTCCCAACTTCGCTCGAAAAGTCTATAAAAATCACCCTCAGGCCCACGTGCCCGGATTCCGAACATTTTCGAAGATAAACATTACCCATAGCCTCATGAACTCAAATATATAGATTATTCTCAATTTCATGCCCAAATTCGTGATCAAAATCCAAACAATACAAATTTCTAGGTTTTCCACCAAAACCCCAAATTTCTAAAACTTTCCATGCTTGAATCCATATAAAAACCTTGTATTCAACTCAAAATAGGTGGGGATAACTTACCTTGATATTGATTATAGAAATCTCCACTTGAACCTCTCTAATAATCGCCCAAACCAAGAGAGAATGAAAGAAAATGGGCCAAATCCCGTTATTAAAAGAGCACACTGCCGAGTGACCTTTCGCACTTGCGGTCACTTGACTGCTTCTGTGGTCCCGCAGGTGCGTCCGAACTACCTCTTCTGCAGTCCTCCTTTAGGCCCTCAACTTTGCATATGCGGCACCATACGCGCTTCTGCGGCTCCAAGAGGGCAGGTGCGGTCCCGCTTCTACGGAACTCGACTGTAGCTGCGGTCCCAGCCTTCCCTAGCCAGAACAGCTTCTGCGACCCTCTTGGCCGCTTCTACGGCTCTGCATTTGCGGCCAAAACCTCACAAGTGCGGTTAACTAGAAGACAGATGCTTTAGCTTTCCTTCCAAGTCCAAACTCGATTTGTTAACCATTAGGAATCCACCCGCGGCCCTAGGGTGTCACGACCCAAACCGATGGGCCGCGACGGGCACCCGGAACCTTACTCAACCGAGTACCAACATAACATATCTTTTCATATTATACTATCATAGATAACTGAGCCGGAAAGGCTTCCATGAGATAAGTAGAATACAACATATAATACCAACTTATACATAAGACATACGGGCCTATACGACCAAAATAACCACTCGTACACTGAACATAGACCAACAAGGCGATACAATCATTTACGTACATAACATCTTTCTACAAGCCTCTAAGAATATATAATTTTCATAAAGGTCGTGATAGAGTCCCGCCATACCAAACAATACACGTCTAAATCATACTGACCAAACAAGCAACTCCGGAGCAAATGGAGCGCACCAACATCTTCCGCTGAGCTGATAGCCTACTTGGAGGGCTCTCAACCTGTCTATCGAGACATGCAGGCATGAAACGCAGCATCCCCAGGCAAAAGAGATATCAGTACAAATAATGTACCGAGTATGTAAGGAATGAAAAGCAGTAAATAGTAGAAATGAGAGAAACATGGAGTAAAAGACTCGACATGTAAGTCTGAATAACTCTGTGAATCATTCAATACTTATAATGTCATGTATATTCGTATAAATGTCATACCATGCATGGGTATATGCGTTCATAACATCATCAAACATTTGAGGGCATCCCATCATATCATTTCGGCAATTGTGGGCAAATCATCAATGTATACCAGCTGATCAGGTGGTAGTGCGTATATAACGCCGTAACCTTTTCCCATATCCCATATATATATATATATATATATATATA
>AWOL01S0014745.1:39678-55798 GCA_000715115.1 Nicotiana otophora
AAACCAATGGGCCGCGACAGGCACCTGATACCTTACTCAATCGAGTACCAAGATAACGTATCTTTTCATATCATACTATCATAGATAACTGAGCCGGAAAGGCTGCCGTGAGATAAGCAGAATACAACATGTAATACCAACTTATACATAAGACATACGGGCCTATAAGACCAAAATAATCACTCGTACACTGAACATAGGCCGACAAGGCCATATAAACTATTACGTACATGACATCTTTATACAAGCCTCTAAGAATATATAATTATCATAAAGGTTGGGATAGAGTCCCGCCATACCAAACAATACACGTCTAAATCATACTGACCAAACAAGCAACTCCAGAGCAAATGGAGTACATCAACATCTTCCGCTGAGCTGATAGCCTACTTAGAGGGCTCTCGACATGTCTATCGAGACCTATGGGAATGAAAAGCAGCATCCCCAAGTAAAAGGGACGTCAGTACAAATAATGTACCGAGTATGTAAGGAAAAAAAATCAGTAAATAATAGGCATGGGAGAAACATGGAGTAAATGACTTGACATGTATGTCTGAATAGCTCTGTGCATCATTCAATACTTATAGTGTCATTCATATGTGTATCAATGTCATACAATGCATGGATATATGCGTTAATAACATAATCAAGCCTCTGAAGGCATCCCATCATATCATTTCGGCCACTGGGGGCAAATCATCAACGTATACCAGCTGATCAGGTGGTGGTGCTTATATAACGCCATAACCTTTTTTCATATCACATATACATATATCACAAAGTAAACTTTATCAACTTACTTATTTTATGAGACCCATGAACAAATGATAGAATAATATGACACACGGAGAATCAAGAACATAAGCATCTCTAGTATTTCTATGAATGTAGTCATTTATGAAAATTGTGCATTTGCTCGTTTCGTTTGTCTCATATAGATTATGCCAAAAGAAAGAAGAGATAACCTTAACATACCTGAGCCGATTCTCTTGAAAATCCTTCCAACACACGTCAATTGCAGCAACATGTAACGGCGGATCGAAGTAGGGGAAATCCGTGTGATATTCTTGAGAAAGATTGTACTGTGCTCTCTTAAAATCGCAAAATCCCGTTGCTTTTTTTTCTAAGAAGCCTTGTAGTATAACTTCGGATAAATTCTTGTTGATGCAAAAATCACGTTCCATCACTTGTATGAGTTTGCTGAAGCACTATATCTTGCTATGAAGATTGGATATGTCTTTCTTTGGATTTTTGAGATGTCTTTTACTTTAGTGGGTGTGGGCCCCACTAAGGTGATGAGTTGGCCACAAAAAATCATGCAAATGCAAATTATCCACTTGAATTCAAGAATCACTAGGTGGGTATAGTGTGCTTCCATGCTTGAAATAACATACTGCTTATAATCTCAAAATAATCNATTCAAGAATCACTAGGTGGGTATAGTGTGCTTCCACGTTAATGCACTTAAACTTATCCAAATTTTCACCCCTTTTCCTTAATCAACTTATTAATCCTCCACTAATTCAATAATTAATTAATTACTCACATAATAATAATTATCTCAAATTAGTACTCACTTTTAATACACTTACACACCTTACTATCATTGCCATGTGGTACCTTGTATGCTACTAGTTCATAAATACCGGGTATCTTAGCTCGGACCGTATTTTATCCCACAATATCAAACTTTGACGAAATTCATTTTTTTCAGTTTGCTTACCCTCTCATCTTCACGAATTTACTCAACACTTGTTTGAAATAGCATACTGCTTATAATCTCAAAATAATCTCATTCCTGAACTTACAACTATTAACTTACGAAGAAACTTTAACGTACGAAAATGCGGGATGTAACATTTCATTTCCGAGCTTCCATCAATTTATTTATGGTGTACTCTCACGTACAAAAATATGGGGTGTAACATCGGGACCTCAACCAAATATACCAACACATCCCAAAACACATTACGAATTTAGTCGAGGCCTCAAATCATGCCAAACAAAATCGAAACTTTGAATCACCCTCCAATTCAAACCTAATGAAATTTGAAACTTCAATCTTCTACAATCGATGCCGAAACCTATCAAATCAAATCCGATTGATCTCGAATTTTGCACACAAGTCACATTCGAGATTACCGACCTACTCTAACTTTCGGAATCAAAATCCGACCCCAATATCAAAAAGTCCACTCCCGGTCAAATTTTTCAAAATCATCCAAATTTCCAACTTTCGCCAAATGACCCCGAAACGACCTACGGACCTCCAAATTCACTTCCGGACGTTCCCCTAAGTCCTGATACGGCGCTATTCTCAGGCTTGGAATCCCAAACGGACATCGATAACATTGAAATACTCTTCAACCCAAATTTATGAAATCCTTCCAAAATGCCAACTTCCACCTTAGGCATCGAAACGCTCTCTGGTCATCTAAAATCCGATCCAGATATATGCCCAGGTCGAAAATCATCGTACGAACCTGTTGGAACCTTCAAATCCTGATTTCGAGGTCGTTTACGCAAAAATCACAACTTAGTCAATCTTTCCAACTTAAAGCTTCCGAAATGAGAATATTCTTTCCAAATTAACTCTGAACTTTTCCAAAATTAAATTCTAACCACACGTACAAGTCATAATACCTGAAGTGAAGCTACTCATGGCCTCAAATGGCTGAACGACATGTTAGGGCTCAAAATGACCGGTCGGGTCATTACATTCTCTCCTACTTAAAATACGTTCGTTCTCGAACGTGCTAAGAACTGTTCTGGAGTTGTCTGAAATCACCGTTAACACCTCGTGCACCTACCCGTGCTACCACAACTCAGTTGAGCACATTAGCTCGAACTACTCAGAAGATCTTCCCCTTTATTTAGTCAAGTGAGCCTTAGAGTCAAATTCCAACATCTGGAATTCTCCACCAGGCATGATTCCAACATATGAACACTGTATCAATCACTACACACTGCACCAAACACGATTGTATACCCTTACTGAATTCTTACCATTCACCGCGTAACTCATTTGCCCAAGGCAATCTTTCCAAAGCACAACAATTAAAATTTCCACTGACCCGAAGCTTGTAGTGTACCTCATGACCAATTAAGCCTTGCTTTAACTCTCGCAATACAACCACGACAGAGGAGATGTGTAGAACTCATAACCACCTTCCGAATATATTTTGATCGGGCCGTACATCCTCGACATAATTCGTGCGCAAAGATATTGGAACCCCTTTATATTTAATATTGTTCCATGGACTTTAAAGGTGAAAGGATTAGACGAGAGAAATGACTTGGTTCTTACTTGAAACGAAAGGATTGTTTACTTATTTTCCTGCTCTGAGTTCTATTATCATTTTATGTATCATGTTTAATTAGAACTTCATACTATTATATTTGTTTTGGCCCATAGTAGGTGTCGAAGTCGGCCCCTCATCACTACTTCTTCGAGGATAGACTAGATACTTACTGGGTTCATGTTATTTATGTACTCACGCTATACTTCTGCACTTAACGTGCAGGATATGAGGCAAGTGCATCTGGTTATTAGTGCGGCACGCACGCTTGACTTCTGGTCCGAGACCACACGGTGAGCTGCCCTTCCGAACCGTTCAGCATCAGCCGGAGTCTCTCTTTTGATTTATTTTTTGTCTATTCTATTTCAGACAGTAGAGTAGAGATCTTTTGTATATTCTACTAGTAGCCCACACACTTGTGACACCAGATCTTGGCACACACTAGTAGACTTGTGATTTTTGTTTTATTCCTATGGCCGTAAATACATTCAGCTGCTTTCGTTTTATTGATTTAAATCTGTTTCTTACTAAACCTAGTAAATTAAGGAATAGGAAAATCACTAGATTGTACACTGTTGGCTTGCCTAGAAATGGTGCTGGGTGCCATCACGGCCTAAAATGGAATTGGGTCGTGACATCATGGTATCAGAGCACTACGTTCACATAGGTCTCACAAGTTATAGGGAGGCCTAATAGAGTTTTGCGGATCGGTACGGAGACGTGCTTATCTTCGAGAGGCAATAGGGTGTTAGGAAACTACTCTTTATTCATCTCCTATCGTGCAGTTGATGTTGTACTAAGTTTTTTCTCTTACTCTCTCACATATGAGGATCCTCATGTCGCTCACCTCCGAAGACAAGAGGGTGTAGCCTAGTCCATCTACCCAATAGTTTCTGCGGCTCGCCGGCCGCAGCTGGTCTAGGCTCAGGTGCCGCTGCTGCAACTGGCTGGGCACCGCCCACGGGTAGTGCACCCGGGGTCTGATATACAATAGTCGCATGTCCTGGAGCCTGAGTAGTAAGGGTCTGTGCTCCCCCTCCCGCATGAGATGTGGCTGGGTCTGCTGGAAATAAACCAGCCTGGGTCAAAGAATCCATGAACCGTAGCACACGGCCCACGACCCCCTGAAAGCCCGGTGCTGACATGAAATCGACCGGGGCTGGCTCTGCTACGGGAACCTTGCCCTGCTCCTAAATAATTGGATCCTCCGCTAGATCTGCTGGTGGTGCAACTAGGGAAACTCTGGGACGTCCTCGTCCCCTACCTCGGGCAGGTACCCTCCCTCGACCTCTGCCTCGGCCTCTAGCAATAGGAGGAGGACCCCCTCCTGGGTTTGGAACATCCGCCATGCGCGTTCTCACCATCTGTGAGAGAATAATAGAAGAAAGTTAGCACACCATCAACTGCACGATATGTGATTAATGAAGAGTAGTTTCCTAACACCCTATAGCCTCTCGAAGATAAGTACGGGCGTCTCCACACCGATCCGCAAGACTCTATTATGCTTACCCATAACATGTAAGACCTACGTTAACCTAGTGCTTTGATACCATGTTGTCACGGCCCAATTTCTTAATAGGCCATGATGGCGCCTAACACCGCTGTCAGGCAAGCCAACAATAATAAATTAACTTAATTACCCATTTTAGTATTTTTCAAATCGTAATTTTCTTCAATTAAATAGTAAAATATAGAACTTACAGGGTAAATGATAATATTTTCGCAACTAAAATACTGAACAACCAATAACCACTCCCAAAACCCGGTGTCATAAGTGCATGAGCATTCACTAGGGAGTAAAATAAAATACAGCATCTGTCCGAAATACAAATTAGACAGGAAAAATATAAATAACTCTGATGGAGACTCTGCTGGTTGCGGATCGTAATATAGAATACAGCTCGCCTAAGCCTCCGCATTAACCACACCTCTGTGCCCATAAGGCCACTAGACATATATGTACCTGCACGAAAATATGCAGCAAATGTAGTATGAGTACGTAAATCAACGCGTACCCAGTAAATATCCAGTCTAACCTCGAAGAGGTAGTGACGAGGGGTCGACTCCGACACTTACTATGGGCTAACAATAAGATACCGATATTATAATTAAGCACGGATTGTATAAAATAGCTGAAAACCCACTAAAAAGAGGTAAGTAAACAATTCCTTTAATAATAGGAAGTCTCCAAAATTCTTTTTCATCATTTAACAATTTATATCTCAATCCAATGAAGCAATATCAATTATTATTAGTTCCAAAGATTTATCATGCACAAATCATGTCGTGGTTATACGACCTGATCCAACATAATATGTAAACTGTGCACTGCCGAGAGTCGAACGGCACGAACCATAGATGCATCTATCTGCTACCGAGGCATTCGGCCCGCTCCACAAAAGAGAAAATACATTTACAACAAACAATTCAAGATTTATTAAAGGACAATTATTCAAGGGAATACCAAATTCTCATTAACGGTCAAGAAAATGAAGTTTAACCTTTTTTCAATTTCATTATCAAGTTTCAATATGATTTAAGCAATTAAATTAACAAGTAGGGTACAAACATTTATAAGTCTAGCATGATATGGGTCCTAGACTACCCTGACAACAACATAATTAGTAGCTGCGTACGGACCCTCGTCACATCGTGCGTACATAACCCCCACAAATAGAAGTACCTCTTACAAGGTTAGAAAAAAGACTTACCTCGCTCCGAAATTCCATAACCGGTTCCAAAGCCCTTCCAACAACTCAAACTGATGCCCATCGCTCCAAAACTAGTCAATAAATGTGCAAATACATAAATAAATACTCTAATACTTATTAAATCCAATTTACAACAATTCCCAACTTCGCTCGAAAAGTCTATAAAAATCAGCCTCGGGCCCACGTACCCGGATTCCAAAAATTGTCGAAGATAAAAATTACACATAGCCTCACGAACTAAAATATATAGATTATTCTCAATTTCATACCAAAATTCGTTGTCAAAATCCAAAAATACAAATTTCTAGGTTTTCCACCAAAACCCCAAATATTTAAAGATTTCCACGCTTGAATCCATACAAAAATCATGTATGTAACTCATAATAGGTGGGGATAACTTACCTTGCCATTGATTATACAAACCTCCACTTGAACCTCTCTGAGAATCGCCCAAACCAAGAAAGAATGTAAGAAAACGGGCCAAATCCCGTTATTAAAAGAGCACACTGTCGAGCGACCTCTCACACCTGCGGTTACTTGACTGCATCTGTGGTCCCGCAGGTGCATCCGAAATACCGCTTCTGCGGTCCTTCTTCAGGCCCCTCAACTTCGCATCTGTGGCCCCATACGCGTTTCTGCAACTCCATGTGGGTAGGTGCGGTCCCACTTCTGCGGAACTCGACCTCTTCTGCGACCCTCTTTGCCGCTTCTGCGGCTCTGCAACTGCGGCCAAAACTTCTCAAGTGCAGTTAACCAGAAGACAGATGCTTCAGCTTTCCTTCCAAGTCCGAAATCGATCTGTTAACCATTAGGAATCCACCCGAGGCCCTCGGGTGTCACGACCCAAACTGATGGGCCGCAACGGGCACCCGGAACCTTAGTCAACCGAGTACCAACATAACATATATTTCTATATTATACTATCATAGATAACTGAGCCGAAAAGGCTTCCATGAGATAAATAGAATACAACATGTAATACTAACTTATACATAAGACATACGGGCCTATACCAAAATAACCACTCGTACACTGAACATAGGCCGACAAGGCCATACAATATTTTATGTACATGACATCTATCTAAAATCCTCTAAGAATATATAATTATCATAAAGGTCGGGATAGAGTCCCGCCATACCAAACAATACACGTTTAAATCATACTGACCAAACAAGCAACTCCGGAGCAAACAGAGCGCACAAACATCTTTCACTGAGCTGATAGCCTACTTGGGGGGCTCTCGACCTGTCTATCGAGACCTGCGGGCATGAAACGTAGCTCCCCAGGCGAAAGGGACATCATCAAACATCTGAGGGCATCCCATCATATCATTTCGGCCACTGTGGGCAAATCATCAACGTATACCAGCTGATCAGGTGGTGGTGCGTATATAACACTGTAACCTTTTCCCATATCCCATATATATATATATATATATATATATATATGTGTATATAACTCCATCTGGTCATGGGTCAATGTAAATGAATGCAATGCATGAGAAACATGTCAATAAAATCTTTTGGAGTGTCATAAGACCATTATGCCTTTGATTAATATAACGAAGTAAACTTTATCAACTTACGTATTTCTGAGACCCATGAACAGATGATAGAATAATATGACACATAGGGAATCAAGAACATAAGCATCTCTAGTATTTCTATGAATATAGTCATTTATGGAAATCGTGCATTTGCTCCTTTCATTTGTGTCGTATAGATCATGCCAAAATAAAGAAGGGATAGCCTTAACATACCTGAGCCGATTCTCTTGACAATCCTTCCAACACACGTCAATTGCGACAACATGTAACGGCGGATCGAAGTAGGGGAGATCCATGTGATATTCTTGAGAAAGATTGTATCGTGCTCTCTTAGAATCATAAAATCCCGTTGCTTCTTTTGTCTAAGAAGCCTCGTAGTATAACTTCGAATAAATGCTTGTTGATGCAAAAATCACATTCCATCACTTGTATGAGTTTGATAAAGCACTATATCTTGCTATGAGGATTGGATATGTTTTTCTTTGGATTTTTGAGATGTCTTTTACCTTAGTGGGTGTGGGCCCCACTAAGGTGATGAGTTGGCCACAAAACATCTTCCAAATGCCACCTATCCACTTGAATTCAAGAGTCACTAGGTGGGCATAGTGTGCTGCCACGTTAATGCACTTAAACTTATCTAAATGTTCACCCTTTTTTCTTAATCAACTTATTAATCCCCCACTAATCCAATAATTAATCAATTACCCACATAATAAAAATTATCTCAAATTACTACTCACTTTTAATACAATTTATACACCTTACTATCATGGCCATGTGGTACCTTGTATGGTACTAGTCCATAAATACCGTGTATTTTAGCTCGGACCGTATTTTATTTCAAAATGTCAAACTTCGACGAAATTTATTTTCTTCGATTTGCTTATCCTCTGAACTTCACAAATTTACTCAACACTTGTTTGAAATAGCATACTGCTTATAATCTCAAAATAATCTCATTCCCGAACTGACAACGATTAACTTACGACAAAAATTTAACGTACGAAAATGTGGATGTAACATCTCATTTCCGAGCTTTCATCAATTTATTTATGGCATACTTTCACATACGAAAACATGGGGTGTAACATCATTCCCCCCTTTGGAATATTCTTCCTTGAATGTTGACTGATGCACTTATCATTTTTATAACTTATGTCTTTCGAATACTTTAATATTCTTCTTGCCATTTAGGCATTTGTTCTTTGAATAAATCCAAAGGCCAGGGCATCCCCCCTTTAGGCCTCTTTTTTACACCACGGTCTGTGGTCAAAATGCTTCCAATCTCGTAACTCTTGCTACCTTCTATCGTGCAGCCTGTACGACGTTTTCCTTGTATGTGTGCCTATGCGACTCTTTTCTCCTTTTTCCTCTAGTTAGCCAATCTCTAGGCTTCACTTTGTAAGCACATATAGATCTTGATAAGATGTCTCTCTGGGCATCTATAAGTACACTGAAGTTCTATGCTCGGTACTTTGTTGAACTTACGAATATTGCTATATCTTATTTCATAGACCCGGTAATCTATTCGTATGACTTTACTGCATCTAGGCAGGTCATACTATAACATAATTCTAACTTCGATTTATCGTTACTGAGGTCTGCTACCGAACTCCAGGTTACTTTCATTGCTTATTCCATATGTTTAAATCTAAGTCCTTTAATGCTTCCTCATTACTGTTCATCTTAAGAATGACGGCCTAATCTCATCTCATACTTTATGACTTTTGTCCATCCATTCTTGATTCGCCTTACGTGGGTATTTTAATCATGTACAATTTATGAAAGTCCTTTCTTTCTTTTTTTCTTTTTCAAATCATTACTCAATTGAAGGCCCAAACATCATCCTTTATTTATCACAATTACACCCTCATTCTACTACCAGAGCAGCATTCCATCTCTTCTAAATGCTACTAGTCTTAGACTCCTTTGAGTTCACTCAGGCTATACTGAACTTTCTATAACTTAGAGAAACCATTAGCTCTCTTGTTTACATGGGCTTAATCCCGAGGACTTATCCAGTCTCGTCACCTTCTCACTCGCCCTTTCTCATCCTTACTCCTATCATAAAACTTTATCGCTTTACTATACTTTAGCTTGCTACCTATATGTATCTATTTATACTATTCACAACCTTCCTTCAACTTGCTTGCACCATAGATTTTCTTATGTTATTCTGGAACATTAAGTGAGATATCATATCGTCTACAACTCTTCTTTGCTCTCTTGACAAGATCTCTTAGTACATAGAAACCATAGGCTGGAAGATATGCCATTGACGATGCCGTTATCATTCCTGGATACTGAGTCTTAGCACTTCTAGCCTTCTAATTGAAGTATGGACTATTCACAACCTTCTGCATTTGAGTATCTCATACGTTGTTCACCTTTACCTTACTTACCTTAAAATCTCACCTCACATATTCTATCTCTTTTATGACCTCCCTTCCATATAGGTATAATTCACATCCATGACTTGAATCTCTATTATAATACTTGCACCTCTGGTGCATACACAATCTAGTGGGAGCTTCATACTGACTTCTTATGAGGCTGGTACTTTTCTATCTAGCTTTATCATAGAGCCATTATAGAATATGGTTATTGTACTATCTCTCTTGTACCTCTGATATTAATAGTGATTCTGCAATGTTCTCAATCATGATATCTAAACTTTTCTGGGTCAAATAATCATCCTCCCAATTTGTTTCGTTGATGTAACTCTTAGGTTTCCTCTTCCTTCTGATCAGCCTTCGTGTAGGCTTAAGCTATCTTCCGATATGCGGCTCCTGATATTAGATATTACTTTAGTCTTTCATAGCCACTATGGAATATCCGTGATACCATCATCTAACAATTGTCTATGACCTGGACTCAATTCTTTCTTTAAATGTAAGTAATTACTTTTCCTGGTCGTTTTTCCACTTGTTATATGCATACTTAGCTTATCTTAGTTCCCACACATGCCAAAACTTCCGTGTAACTCATATGATCTCGAATATTACTTTTGATTTTTCTTCCCATTCCTTAGCCACGGTAAGTGCCACTTTCTCATGGAGTGCATAGAATGTTGTAGTGAGACTGTTTGTTTTACATGACCATTTCCTATTTAGGTCACTGTTCTTAGCTTGAAGCCTTCTTCCTTATTTCCTCAGCTAGTCTTTCGTTGTAGTACTTAGGGAAGACCTTTTGACTCTTATAAAGCTGTGAGCTTATTACATCGTATACTTGACAGAATTTTTGATGTCGTTCCTCGCTTATAATTATCCGTAGTTACTTATTTCCAAGCCCTCGTACTTGTAGGGTTGCTCCTGAACTGAAGTTTTGACTGTCTTCCCAGTGAGACTATCTTTTGTTTCCATAACATCCATACGGTACCTTTAACTACCCCAACTCTTGTCTGAATATTTCTCAAGGGTCACGATGTCGTATCTGCGAGACTGAATTCCCATGTTGGGGTTCACTATGTTTATCTTGCACAATCTGTTGATTTGTATGTAACCTGTTGTCTAGCCATAACTAGACTCTTCCTGAATCAACTACTAACTGCTCGTTGGCCCATTCTCATATCAACATTCCACGTAATCTTTCTTGGGTTATTTCCTTTGTCTTAACTTACGTCTCTCATTGGCTCCTTATTTATCAATAACATCTCGGGCAGAAACCCTTACTTCCTCTCCTTGACATCGTGCTTGCATAATATTATGGAATCGTAGCATATCTATAGGATTTGGGTAAGTGCAAGCTCATTCCCTTTTTATTTGTATCGCATTTTTCCTTTACCATTCCATAATTACTAGAACCACTTAATTCTGACTTAATACCACATCACTCCATATTCCCCCCCCTTTAGGGGAGCACTAAGATTTAGTGCTACGATGATCTACGTATAGATATTTTACCTTCTCATCTTTGGCATCTTTTCACATCATCGACGATCCTTACGTGCCTCGCGGTAATCCTTCTGTACCAAGGATAACAAAATTCCTTACTCGCAAGGGTGACACTTAGTGTAACTGGCATATACAGTCCCTTAAGCTTAACTTTGCTCACCTTGTTCGCTTTAGGGAAGCGTCTTCCTGAATGACCTTTAAAGGGTATTCTTCTGTCGTCCATTCTATCATTGCCAGAACGCAATCTGAAATTCTCATAATGCCGACAATTATCAAATCACTCAGTCCCTAATTCATATTCAGATTATCTCGTTCACCAATCCATACTTATTTCTGTTACTCTAGGGTCTAATTTTTGCTTCTGGTAGTCGCGTTATAATCACGAACTTATTTCTCAAAATGAGGATGTGACTTTATGACTTATACTATTTTGTTGCCTCAAGGCTTGTTACCTCTCGTATTTTCCTTTCCTTGTCTATAGACTCTGTAATACTATCATCTTTTGACCTACCGTTGTCATCCATGTATCACATCATACTCATAATCTTCAGTAACTCTCTTCTTATTTCCCACTAACATTTATGTCTATCACTTCATTCTGAAAACTCGAACAAGACATTCTTTTGCTTTTATCTCCCCTTGATCCATCTACTTGCTCTTCGAGTTGCCTAATATTCTCTCTCAACTAGAGACGGGAGCCATACTAAGATAATATTTATCCCTTCAAGGCTTCCAGTGCCTATCTGTGAAGTACTCATATCCAGCTATATTATTTTAGAGTGCACCATCTGTGTGTCTCACAAGGAGATCTATTAGCACATTTGCAATATCCTTCGGGAATGTCAACTAACGCAAACAATCCATCCACCATTTTGGGTTACCCTTACCCCAGCTAGATCCTGATACCTTGCCTTCTCTTATACTACTTCTGTTAGCCCCCATAGGGCATAAATTAGATGGGTGTGGCCGATACATACCTCTACTACTGTTGAAGGTAACTCAAAATGCTTATATCTCCCTTCCTAAATGGTAAATAATGATAATCTTAACTAGATGGGTACCTCGTACCCTTTTTTATCTTGCTTCTTTTACTTGTTTAAGCTTGCATCTACCTTCTGAATCTCTCGTTACTTTTTATCATATAGGTGGATAGATATTCATGCCTTAGGGCTCCTTTTCGAGAAGCTCACACCTCTTAGTACACACATGATCTGCTGGAGACCTTATATTTATCCATCATACGCATGATGCAAAAATTGAGTTCCTCTGACTCAACTCTTCCATAGCCACATGCAATCTCTTACCAACCGTCTTTCTAGATGTAGGCATCGTCGTATTATGAATAAGATAAAGTTTAGGAAATTGAGTTTCTACAACTGAGATCTACCACACAATCTAGAGTAAGAAGAAAGAGTGACAGTCTTAAATGCCCTGTAGCCTCCTGCTTATAAGTGTGGTGCACAACACACCCATAAACAAGACTCTACAAGACACGGCTTGTTGACTCCCTAGGACAGAACTGCTCTGATACCACTTTTGTCACGACCCAAACCGATGGGCCGCGATGAACACCCGGTACCTTACTCAATCGAGTACCAACATAACATATCTTTTCATATCATACTATCATAGATAACTGAGCCGGAAAGGCTGCCGTGAGATAAGTAGAATACAACATGTAATACCAACTTGTACATAAGACATACGGGCCTATAAGGCCAAAATAACAACTCGTACACAGAACATAGGCCGACAAGGCCAAACAATCTTTTACATACATGAAATCTGTCTACAAGCCTCTAAGAATATATAATTATCATAAAGGTTGGGATAGACTCCCGCCATACCAAACAATACACGTCTAAATCATACTGACCAAACAAGCAACTCTAGAGCAAATGGAGCGCATCAACATCTTCCGCCTGAGCTGATAGCCTACTTAGAGGGCTCTGGACCTGTCTATCGAGACCTGCAGGCATGCAACACAGCATCCCCAAGAAAAAGGGACGTCAGTACCAATAATGTACCGAGTATGTAAGGAATGAAAATCAATAAATAATAGGCATGAGAGAAACATGGAGTAAAAGACTCGACATGTAAGTGTGAGTAGCTCTGTGAATCATTCAATAATTATAGTGTCCTGCATATGCGTATCAATGTCATACCATGCATGGGTATATACGTTCATAACATCATCAAGCCTCTAAGGGAATCCCATCATATCATTTCGGTCACTGTGGGCAAATCATCAACGTATACCAGCTGATCAGGTAGTGGTGCGTATATAATGCCATAACATTTTCTCATATATATATATATATATATATATATCTTATACATATATATACGCGTATATAACGCCATCTGGTCATGGGTCAATGTAAATGAATGCAATGCATGAGAAGTACGTCAATAAAATCTTTCGGAGTGTCATAAGACCATTATGCCTTTGATTAATATCACGAAGTAAATTTTATCAACTTACGTATTTTCTGAGACCCATGAACAAATGATAGAATAATATGACACATGGGGAATCAAGAAAATAAGAATCTCTAGTATTTCAAAGAATGTAGTCATTTATGAAAATTGTGCATTTGCTCGTTTCGTTTGTGTCATATAGGTCATGCCAAAAGAAAGAAGGGATAGCCTTAACATACCTGAGCCGATTCTCTTGAAATTCCTTCCAACACACGTCAATTGCGACAACATGTAACGGCGGATCGAAGTAGGGGAAATCCGTATGATATTCTTGAGAAAGATTGTACCGTGCTCTCTTAAAATCGCAAATTCCCGTTGCTTTTCATTTTTTCTAAGAAGCCTCGTAGTATAACTTCGGATAAATTCTTGTTGATGCAAAAATCACGTTCCATCACTTGTATGAGTTTGCTGAAGCACTATATCTTGCTATGAAGATTGGATATGTCTTTCTTTGGATTTTTGAGATGTCTTTTACTTTAGTGGGTGTGGGCCCCACTAAGGTGATGAGTTGGCCACAAAAAATCATGCAAATGCAAATTATCCACTTGAATTCAAGAATCACTAGGTGGGCATAGTGTGCTGCCATGCTTGAAATAACATACTGCTTATAATCTCAAAATAATCTCATTCCCGAACATACAACGATTAACTTACGACGAAACTTTAACGTACAAAAATGCGGGATGTAACATTTCATTTCCGAGCTTCCATCAATTTATTTATGGCGCACTCTCACGTATGAAAACATGGGGTGTAACATTGGGACCTCAACCAAATATACCAACATGCCCTATAATACATTACGAATTTAGTCGAGGCCTCAAATCACGCCAAACAACATCGAAAATCTGAATCACCCTCCAATTCAAACCTAATGAAATTTGAAACTTCAAACTTCTATAATCGATGCCAAAACCTACAAATCAAATCTGATTGACCTCGAATTTCGCAATCAAGTCACATTTGAGATTACGGACCTACTCCAACTTCCTGAATCAGAATCCGACCCCGATATCAAGAAGTCCACTCCCGGTCAAATTTCTCAAAATCATCCAAATTTCCAACTTTTGCCAAATAACCCCGAAATGACCTACGGACCTCCAAATCCACTTCTGGACGCACCCCTAAGTCCAGATACGGAGCTATTCTCAGGCTCGGAATCCCAAACGGATATCGATAACATTGAAATACTCTTCAACCCAAATTTATGACATCCTTCCAAAATGCCAACTTCCACCATAGGCGTCGAAACGCTCTCTGGTCATCCAAAACCCGATCCGGATATACGCCCAGGTCCAAAATCATCATATGAATCTGTTGGAACCTTCAAATCCTAATTTCGAGGTCGTTTACTCAAAAATCACAATTTAGTCAATCTTTCCAACTTAAAGCTTCCGGAATGAGAATTTTCTTTCCAAATTAACTCCGAACTTTCCCGAAATTAAATTCCAACCACATGTACAAGTCACAATACCTGAAGTGAAGCTACGCATGGACTCAAACGACCGAACGACGTGTTAGGGCTCAAAATGACCGGTCAGGTCATTACATTCTCTCCTACTTAAACATACGTTCGTCCTCGAACGTGCTAAGAACTGTTCTAGAGTTGTCTGAAATCGCCGTTTAACACCTCGTGCACCTACCTGTGCTACCACAACTAAGTTGAGCACGTTAGCTCGAGCCACTCAGAAGATCTTCCGCTTTATTTAGTCAAGTAAGCCTTAGAGTCAAATTCCAACATCTGGAATTCTCCACCAGGCCTGTTTCCAAAATACGAATACCGTATCAATCACTACACACTGCACCAAACACGATTGTATACCCTTACTGAATTCTTACCATTCACCGGGTACAACAATTAATTCCACTGACCCGAAGCCCGTAGTGTACCTCATGACCAATTAAGCCTTGCTTTAACTCTCGCAATACAACCATGACAGAGAAGATGTGTAGAACTCATAACCACCTTCCGAATAACAATTTTGTGGAGTCTATCCTTCCGACAAGAACCATTACCTCATTCTGGACTGAATAATAATATTTAATTTTTAATATTCCTTATAAAATTCCGATTGCACTGATCCTAGGTCCAAAAATCTCGTTTCACCCAGTACAAGTTGCTCCGGCAATAAGCCACCTCAGATACTGCAAAAGCCTCATATGATGCCACATTGTGCTAACAAGCTA